>JAEBDU010006289.1:0-13114 GCA_016802625.1 Heliconius numata | reverse complement strand
TCAATATTCGGGCTTTATTTTGAAGTATTTTAAAATAGTTTTTTTTTCGAATTACGTTGTATCCCGCACATAGGAGGGTAGGCAGAGAAAATCTAGTGCTAAGTCACTCCGTTCCCATTAAGACACTTCCGTTCTCCACTTACTGCCAAATTATGAAAGCATTGAGTGGCGAAAAATATTATATCAAATAGTTTTTATTATTTAAAATTTAGAAATATTAATATCCAATATAATAATAGATACTACGTGTTACAGTAAACGGAGTAGTTGTGGGTTCAAACCCCAGGGAATCTCTAGGGAATGAATTATTGGCATCGGTAAGAAAAAATAGCGCCTAAAAGAAATAACAATATTATTCAATATCTATACACACGTTATAATTATCTGAACATAACAAAAAAATTAAATAACCGAAAAAGTAAACAGACAAGGCAAATGAATAATATTTATTAAAATTCTAAGAATATCAAAAGAATATCTGTAGAATAGAATATCCAGGTTAATGAGGAACGGTATACAATTTGAATCAGACTTTTAGTACAAGGGTTGGTAAAGGTTATTGTTGACACTATTGAAATAATAAGCAAAACAAACATAATATAATTGAGCACGTCGTGGTACAGCGGCAGCAAATGTGAGAGTAGTGGGTTCAGTTCTCACGCAAGGAAATATCCTTCCGCTATACACAATGTAAGCTGTGTCCTGAAAATTGGCCTGGAAGCGGACAACGGAGAGGCTTAATACTAAATTTTCTCTGCCTACTCTGCCATATCAGGTTAAAGCTAATGAAATCTTTAGCTTTAAATTTAAGTGCGAAGTAATCACTGAGGATATTTGCTAAATATGTACAATATCCTCCAAAAGAAATACATATTTGAAATAATATTTAATTATATTTTTTTATTGTGCCTCTTGATAGAAAACCTGTTAACGAAAAATTCATTAAAATAAAATAACTGCTCGTAAATCAATTTGCAAACGCTTTCCTATAAAAATTGAAAGTATTATTTATACTAATAAAGTTAATGAAAAAATAACCTCATAAGTATTAATATTCCATTTTTCCCTCTCGGACTCTCTGGCACGCATTGAATCAGACGTAATATCCGTGCTGGGAAACTTCGCGGCCGCCATCACACTATCCAGGTCATTGGATCCGTACAAAATGGCCGATTCTTTTATTACGAGCGAGTTTTACTTAACATAGTTTTATGAAAACATTGCTTTTTTTGTGGAAGATAATAGTTTTTTTGTAATTATTTTTGGGTGAGAGTGTTAGTTTTTAGATTTGGTGTGTTTATTTTGAGTAGAATATGGCTTAAATTATTTAAGTCTTTAAGATATATGGGAAAAGATATTAACAACTTTTTAGAACTTGTAAAAACACATACATTCAGTATATACATTCAAATTTACCTCAAATATAAGTCGTTAACGAAAACTAAGCAAAACTATTATTCATATAATCATTAAGTAAAATATTAAACCTCAAATAGGTGGAGTTTTTGTAGTCACTTAACCTGCTTGTGTTATTTACTTGCAACGAAAATACGAAGAAAGATCCACTTTACTCACTAATGGCGTTTAGCTTGTGTACCAATTTTACGTCGTGGCAAAAATTGACAAGGGTGTTCTTTTTTATTTTCATATTTTTTTTATGTTTTTTATAATATTTGTAAGTATATTTTTATATTTAGCAAGGTAGGAAAGTTACTACTTCCCTTAATCTTCTTAGTGTCTTAAGTGTAAGTGTCTTTAAGACACTCCGTTACACATTTTCCGCCGATTCTAGAGGCATTGCTTGTTTAGAGGCGGATTTAAACGCTGCGCTTTGCCTCGTTACCCTGCAATACGATTGGCACCCACGCACAGTGTATCCATGAAATGTTAAGAAGAAACTTCTTAGCGTGCGACTGTAAATGTGGTGGTTGTGGGTTCGATTCTCATTGGGAAAATATTCAATATTTTCATTTCCTCGCTCTGGTATATTATACTTTTCTATTATTTATTATCTTTGTCTTGCTGCTAGTATTTGTATGATATATTTGTGTATTACACCAATGGATATGAGAAAATCATGAAGCGTTACTAATTGCTCAGAAAATATTAAATAATATTTTCCGAGCAATTACAATTTTCAAGCTTTTCCAATATCGCTCCTTGCCAAGTAGGTAAATTTTACATATTATTATTTTCCAGGAAACATAAAATACTACAAAATTATAAATCTAAAAGTTATTCTATTCGATCTATATTTTAAATAATACAAATCCAATATAAAATGTACAAAATATATACAGGGTGCTACGCTTCGATAATAGTTTTTCCAATTTATATGTAAAGCAACTGTTTGTTGAACTACTTGGGGTAGTTTTAAAACTTCACAGTGGAATTTTCAAGTAGAGAAGTAGAATGGCATCGTTTCTATTTATTTAAGAGGAAAAGCTATCGAGATAGCGTCTGATGGTTGTCTAATGTGCTAAGAGTTCAATAGAACAGTATTACCTATTAATAAATAGGGACCAAAATATAGAAATTTTTCAAAAATGTTCTTACATATTTTTCTTCTATATTTATTTGAAACTTACTACGTATATCGTCTATGTATTTTTCTGCTCTTATATTTTAATGTAATTTTAAGTTTATATTGAGGAGATAATTCTCACATGATTAAAGTTCTTTAGAACTGTTGGTTGAGTTCAGGTTTGGTATTGGTCAAATCCGGTGAGTGTCTTAGTCTTTGTTTTGGGGGCTAATGTAGATTTTTTATAATATTATTTATTTTCCAAATTGCTACGTAGTTTCCATTTGAGGTTTAATACACTTTATTATATCAGCCGTAGAAGACCATTTGCCCGATGGCTGAACCTGCCGATTGCGTCTTCTTCGATATTAGTGTAGTACATGCATTCATTCCTGTGCCTGGTGAATGCAATGACTGCGTGTTAATGGCCCATTTTCAGCCCAAATTGACGAGATATTTCGTATAAAGAGGTCCGCCATGACGAAATGAAAATATATAATTAATTCCCCGAGTGGAAGTCGAATCCACAACCGTCGCGTCTACATCCAAACCTTGTACCGCTGCACCATGACGGCAAGGACGACGTAAATTTTAAATTACATCAGAAAAATGTGGAACAACTGAAAAAAGTTGTTTCTGTCACCATACACGATACGGGAAATGCAAAAGGATATTTTTACAAATATTTGGTAGAAATTATTATATTTTTTCAAAATTACAAAACAACAAGGAAAAAAGGTAACCCCAAAATATTTCAGCATCTAAATTCTAAACCAGTTATGAAACATCAACTATGGAAAAACATTTTTTAACTTGTTAACGCGATTGTCAAAGGATTGTTACGGAGCGGGAGGCATTTTTATTTTTTGACACAACTTTTTTTTGTTCTAAAATCCAATATTTTCAACCGATTCCTTTGATTGTGTGATAGAAAAAAACTTTTTAACTCTCAATCCTGATTTAAGACTTTTGTTTTACTCTCTTTGATTTTTTTGGTTTAGAAATTTTTTATAATTGATATTTCTAAATATTAACTTAACATTATATATTTTCAACTAACCCCAAAAGGATGAGGTTCTCAATTCGATTGGTATACATATTTTTTATGTATGTGCATATGTACCGATGACGCAGAGATTTCTTAACTGATTTACAAAATTTAATTCAGGGGTCAATTTAAGTCAATTAAGTTACAATTTATTTTATTCCATGTCATTTTAATTTTATTGGATGAAGTTTTAATTGTTATACGACTAACGATTAAATTACTAACTGCGGTTATAATATGTTTTTTAAACCTTTGTCAATTCTTATGAATTCAAACGACGGAGTCCCCGATCATTAAATGACAAGAAACTCCTAATACATACCTATAAGAATAAAAATTAAATAAAACCTAAAAAGTTAAAATTTTAGAATGCTATTAAATATAGGAATAAAAAACAAACAAAAACTCAACTGTAACAACATGTAAGCTAAAGTCGGTCATTACAAATTTATATGGCTCGCTAAAATACGAGGGGCTATTACGGGGCTGTTCACACTCATAAATATCGAGTCCTGCTGGACCAAAATTAATGTGATTAGGTTATGAGAGTGTGTGGTGGCCTTTATTTCCTCAGCATCACGTCAAATGTGGAGGAACATGTTCATTCGTTAGAAAGTAAATTTTAAAAGTTATTAGTTATATATAATCGACGGCGGTCTATAGATGGGGAACCGCGGTACCTATCCACTTCACCTATGTATGAATAGCGATTTTTAGTGGTTCAGATTAATGATTGTTTTCTTAGCAGGTATTATTTACCTAGATTGAGGAAAAAAATATGAGCGCATACTCAAGAGACGCCAAGTTTGCTAATTTTCTTCAAGATTTTTTTTTTTCAAAAATCATAAATTCCTAATCTGCTGAACCACTGCAAAATGCTAAACATACAAGGGAGTGATGTTAATAAAGAGAGAATTGAACCCACACTCAACGCGTTTACAGTCGCACTCTTCTATCCCTGCGCCACGAAAGCCTTTAATAAAGCTCAGTTGAAAATTGCTTACTCTTTGCTACTTTACCTATCTCAGTCCACCACAGCGTCTATTACTCTAACTTGTCACCCATTTTTCTTACAGAAACTAAGAGCTCTAGCGGTGAGAACTATTAACAAAAGCTATCGACGAATTTTCAAATGGCTTATTAACGTTTTCTCAATAATATTCTGAGATTCCTTTGACGTTTCTTAGATTTTTTTTTTAATATACTACAGATTTTAAAGTAATTTTCACTATAGATAGAGTGACTCAAATATAAGATTAATAACTACATGTATATTACATTGGTGTTGTTCAAGTGAAGATTCACTATAATATACTATATTATATTGAAAGATAAGAACAAATGATTTCATTGGGAATTTATTTGTATGCTGAGAACTTAGAGTCAAGACACTCCGTTACTGTTAAGACAAGACACTTCCCATTCAATTGAAAATTGAGCCCATAATCGTCGCCTGGCCTCAATTTGGACTATTTATTCATTATACACTAATCGTCTATGTAAAGTTACTTAGCAATCAGTTGTATATTAACATTTCAAGGAATAGAATGTTTATATTTTTTTAGAATTTGTTTCCAATGAATAAATAATTCGTATTGAAGTTACCTTTATGCAAAAATAAAAAACAAATTTAAACATTTTATTCCTTGAAATGTTAATAAACAACTGAATGCAAAGTAATTTACCTCAACGCATACAAACTTGTCGTAACCGATCACTCGCAACTAACGCAAGTCTAATGACTGCTAAATTGAAAACACTCACCAGGCTGAGATTAGCTATACGAGTATAGAATAGAGCTCGCCATCTTTTATTCATATGTACGGAACCGTAAATGTTCATTTGCCAGTATTTTCTATAGTAAGATACTCCTATTTTTTGCTTTCCAGTCTACCCTGAAGATAACATGATCGTTGGGCCATTCAATGTCTTAAAAGGCAGAAAAAGGGAACGGTGTTTTGAGACTTCTGCCTATCCTGCTTTATGCGGGATACAGCGTGAAGCTATAAAATAGAAATAACTTAAATAGCAATAATGGGTAGCCCACGCTATTTATCCATATGTCTATGGAAGTATGTATATGGGTTGATTGCATAAATGAGCATGAAGCCAAAAGTGACACCTGCCAAATGCAGTTCTGCGGTGTGAATTAACTTTGAAACAACATTACAGTTTAGTTAACTTTTATTGGACAAATTTAAGTACTTTCCTGTTTATTGAGATTTTTAGAAAACTAAATGCATTTTTTTGCATTTCCTATACATTGATGGAGAACGGAGTATCTTAACACTAGGTTCCCTCTGCCTAATGATCTAATCAACAAAAAAAAACCAACAAAATCCACTATCAACTCCAGATGCCTAATAATCTCCAAGAAAAAAGCGGAGAAACCAGATTACTTTCTTGATATCAGATAATAACGTACATTTCATTTGTTACATGTCACAGTCATTTTTAGGGAGGCCATCGATCACTAACTGTCGCTTAGTGATAGAGCGAAATAATATACTAAAAGCAATATAACTTGTGTTTTATCTTTTTTTATCTATTATCTATTTCTATTTGTATTTAGTGTTTTTTGTTTGACTTATTTAAGTCGATTGGTATTGGTTGAGGTCGTCGTGGTGTATCAGCACAAGGCGCGACGGTTGTGGGTTCGATTCACACTCAAGGAAGTAAAATATTTATTTACGTTAATATTTCCATTTATTCGCTCTGGTGTCAAGGCTAAGCACGGCGTTTAGTTCTGCCAATCAACACGAATTCAATCGAATTCGGCCTCTGCCTACCCTGTTGTGTGCGGGAATGCGTAATGGGAAGTGACCACTGCCGCCTACAACCCTGTGTTCCACCAGATTAGGTACAAGTGTACATTTAGTACATTCCGCCCGATTTTGGAGTTAAGTGACAGAATTTCAAGTAGCACTTTACCAGAGAACCTACCAGGAAAATCAATATAATTCATTCCAGCGAATGGAAATTGAATCCACAACCCCCACGTGTACGTACAGTCAGACAAAATATTGGTATTTTTAAATATATATATAGTTTTACAATACATTTTTTTCAAATACACGATACACAAGCAAAGTATTTCAAGGAGCTGCGACGTCAAAAATGATTATCGTTTAAGGAGCGTAAGTCGGGGCTTATTATAACTTTTCAAAGATAACCGCAGTACAAGGGAAAAGTAATATTTTGTTTGTACTGCAAATTGAAAGTAATAACATTCTATAATATATATTTTTAAAATATTTTTTTTATTAATAATATAATAATAATAATTGGGGCCGTCACGACACAGAAGCAACTGACTGACTGTAAGCGCGGGTTGTGAGTTCGAATCAGAACCGGGGGGCTGACTTAGTTTTTATTTATACATATTTCTCGCTATTAATAAAACTAACCGCGGCATAGAGTTTCACCACTCAACGTGCAATATCGCAAAAATTAACCAGAAAGTGGTAAAGTAGGTTCCCAGGTTCCCTTTGTCTAGTTTGCTACTATTTGCGTAATACTTCATGTAACCAAAAATAAACTAAGCTCAGGCCTGCCAGCTATATGACTAGAATATAAAAAGTATGTACTAAAGTGATTTCTCAATAAAACATTTTTACTTATTTCACAAAACGCAATATAAATTTCAATACTTTTACCATAAAAAATATAAACCAGGAATACGATAAAATAAGTGAAATACAAACGAAAAATATAAAAAAAATATTTATAGTGTACCTTTCTAGGTCATAACTTCGATTATTGCTTAACTTTACGTTTATTTCCTAAGCAACGACTAAGTTTGGCAAAAAGACTATCTAGTTATAGCAATATCATGAAAGATCTCTCTATTGCTATTATAAGGTTGGATACACGCTATGCTAGTAAAGTACGATTTGGGAACTTAAATTACAAAGTATATTGTGGAAGTTTACTACTGCCTGGTGAACTTTAAATGGCTGAAAATTTTAAATAATTAGTTTAGACTGTTTGTGATTATTGTAGAAAGTAAAGACGGTAAACGAGGCAAAGCGCGGTGTTAAGTTCTGCCGCTCTACACGCAATGCTTCAAAAAGTTGGTGGAAAGTGAAGTTTGGAAGTGTCTTAATGGGAACGGAGTGTTTTACTAGGTTCCCACTGTAAAGGCAAAAACGGGGAACTCTGCTACTACTGAATTTTAGAACGCAGGTAGAGTTTGGGACCAATTCCAAGGTTCCCAGATTCCCTATTCTGCGTCACTGCCCCAAACCTTTAAATTGAAATAAAATGTATTAAAAATTTTTGATTGCGGAAGTTCCATAAAATTTTCTTGTAAACATTTTACACTATTGTATATATTCCAAAAAATCCAATATCCGTTCCAAAATACTATGCTATATATACATCCTTTGAAAACGAGAAAAAAAGCTGAAACAAAAAACAAAAAAGCTCTACAAACAAAGGAAGCTTTTACTTTATTTTCCTATATAAATAGAATATACATATATAAAACTGACCGCGTGTATCGCGTCCGAGCCGACAAGTGCGAACAGAGCAATTTAGTTCAAGCAGAATGTAATTAAGTCGAATTTATGAACATATTAGACACAGTTATGCTATCTATGTACGGTCAGTATTAGTGGGGGAATGGACTATAGCCCGACAGTTAGGTGTTTATTTATTTCTTAATATTAATATTATGTATATGTTTGGAATATACATAATATTAATATTAAGAAAAGAAAGGAATATTAAAAAAATTGCTGGACCTAAATGGATATATACGGCCCAGGATCGAAAGAGGTGGCAATCCTTGGAAGAGGCCTTTACCTGAGGGGGGTTCCTAATTAACATAATTTAGAAATATTAATTTTATTAAAATAGAATAGAATAGTAAAATTTAATAGAAGTTAGTTTATTTCATAAAGTAAAAAACACTGTAAAAATTTTGTTATAAATTGGGAAATTATTATTTATTTTTTTATATGTTTGGTGGTCTCTATCTCTGTTCTTCTTCTTCCTGGCATCAATCCCGGCTATTACGGCTATTAGGCAGACCCTGGCCTTCTTACTCAACCTACTCCACTTTGCACGGTCTTTTGCGTGGTCTCTCTCTCTATTTTATGGCAATTATTTTTTGGGTATAGTTGTTTGGTCCATATTACCCCAAGATCCCAAAGCCGCCAGACTTATCGTCAGTTTAGCAAAGCTGAAATTTTAAGGACTATTTGTCTATGCCCTAAAAAGATAGCAGGATGTTAGTTAACGTCCCTTTTTATTTATATTCCTTAGACCGAGTAAGTTATAATTTCCTTTAGAACAAATTCAAAGGTAAATCAGTAAGTTATTTATATAAAATCCGTCCGTTTTTATATAGAAAATGAAGTCAAACGCAAATCTGATTTAAAATTACAAAGTTCTGTGTTTGTGTTTTAACTTTGTTAATATTTTAAATTAGAAAAGTGAGTTGATCCTACAAGATTTATTTTTATTAATAAAGCTTATAGTTAACTTACTTACTGGCTTACTTTAAGTATTAGATAGCTTGATTTTATTTAGATTCACGTCCATTGCGTATTGGTTGGCGGAACTTAACGCTGTATTTCGTCTTAACAGAGTTAAAACTTACTAGATCAGAGTCCTAAGCTTGAAGAGCTTGGCTTGAACTTGGTTTGCGTGAATTTTTAAATCTCGACATTTTCGTTTGAGTAGTAATTTCCTTAAATCCCGCCTTAGTGCTCATACTTCCATAGGAACATATATCAACTTTCTTCACCCTATAATTTTTATTGTATATAGTCTGTCAGTATCTCAATAATGCACGAGTTTTATATTATTATCATATTCATGATGTATCTCGTATATAGCAGGGTAGGCAGAGGGAACCTAGTGTTAAGACACTCCGTTCTCCACTTTGCGCCGAATTTTCAAAACTTTTTTAAGCATATACATATTACAAATTTTCACATAATAAATATAATCTAAAAATATATACAATTTAATACATTTTCAATTACAAATCAATATTAATATAACAGATTTCAATACATTTCGATACGTTTTCTCACCTCTCTTTACGATGTTAACGAGACTCGATCGCAGGTGTAAGAAATTTATTATATACCCTCTACTGATCTTTTATTGTTAGGACACCGATTTACATTGCTTTCACGATTCTAATGTGACAGCGAATTTATATATTAACTTAAATATATTGAAATATAGTATTATGAAATATTTAAATTAATGAAAATTAATTAATTTCAGCGTTAAATTCATGTTAAATAAATGTAAGCCTAGATCGGCTTGATTTTTTTAACGATTTTTCTGTTATATGCTACTAGAAACCATGTTGCCCACATGTTTTTTAGCTTTACGTTTTATCCAGCATAACAATAACAGGTAAAGCTGGAATGTACTGGGATTTATGGCAAAGACTAACTGAGTGGAGAAGATTAACGCCATATATTTTATATCAGATTATTAATATGGTAAAGTTGATTATTTAATGAAACTAATATACAGGCTGGTATGGATAGGCTACCAGCATTAATTTACTTTTGCCTATTGTATAAAATAAGCAAATGTATGAAAAATGAGTATATACACAACCATTGAGTTTGTAGTCAGATTCCGTCTCACTCTACCTATTTTTATTTTATCAGCTTCACGCTGTATCCTGCACACAGCAAAGGGAACCTAGTGTTAAGACACTCCGTTCGCCACTTTCTGTTGAATTCTGGAGGCATTGCGTGCTTTGCCTCGACACCAGAGCTAAAAAATGGATATAAACATAAATAAATATTTCACTTCCTCGAGTGGGAATTGAACCCACAACCGTCGCGTTATAGTCACACTGCCACGATGGCCTCTCGACGACCTCTTATACTATTTTAGTAAAAATGTTAAATTCGTACGATAAAATAATATAAAAACTCTTATATAACATTTAAGTATGTTCATAAATCAAACGGCACAAATAACTAGTATGGAGGTTCGCGAATTTGTTGATTACGCAATATCGAACTGAGGTAGCTCCATGAATAGTCAATTGCCATTCCTTGCTGAACTACGTATACTGTGAATTTAGTTTATATACTAACGATTTCATTGGGTTTTGCCTATTGAAATTGTTGAAAATATTTTAATGAACAATTTTCATATATATTTAGGGTAAACACGACGGTTGTGTGATTCCCGTTGGGAGGAATGAAATATTTAATATTTTCATTTCCTCGCTCTGGTGTGGATTTCCACCGCTGAACACGCAATGGCAAATGGTGGGCGAAAGTGTCTTAATGAGAACTGAGTGGGTTAACATTTTATTCCCAGGTTACCTCAAGTTAGGCTGCAGCAGGATACAGCATGGAGCTAATAAAAGGTACACTCAGTAAGTTCACGATTCTAAGAATATTACTGATTAGTGAGGCCGGTTATGGGTTCGATGCCCACTCAGATGAATAATTACAATTAAATTGCTGACTGTCCTGCACTGCTATATAGATGTAAACGTGAAGCCATATTTTATCGAGCATTTTAAATTTCATATCGATTTATTTAAAATATGAATCTACTAAGCTTTTCTGTTTCTTGCATTTGATTGAACTCCAGATATAACGAAAGCTACTTTATCACTTCCACTATGCTATAATAGGTGTAAAATACTAAAAAACGATTAAAGAACACACATTTCCATAATAAATTTCCTTTTCTAAAAGGATCAAGTTACTAAAATAGACGACATGTTGATGCAAAATCCTATTTTGCATGCCGCAACCGAAATCCACCCGATAGCTGCATTGTATAGAGTAAGCGGAATAAACTGCTAAGATATTTAACTGTTTTTGTAAACATTTTAGGCAAATCACTTTAAGGATAAAGCTTGTTACTAATGTATTCAGTTGTTTTTTGTAGCTTGATGCTATATTCCACACATAGAAGAGGAGGGAATTTGGGTACAAAGTGGTAAGACACTACGTTTCCATTAAGACACTACCGTTCCCCACTTTCCGTCGAATTTTGGACGCATTGCGTGTTGAGTGGTGGAACTCAATCCTGAAGCTGATTTAACCTTTAACTATGGACGTGATCTTTTTATAACATACATATGGACGTCGGGTCTGTCAGACCAGTGTATTTATTGGTCATATTCCGGCTGTTTTTTAAAGGAAGAAGACAATTTTATGTTTTAGTTTACATGAATAGTCTCAAATCAAACAAAATAAATATAAATAAAATCGCTTTTTATTAAAGTTTACGCATCACAACGATTTAAGTAACTTAAAGTCACAATTTCAGTCTTTGGCCACATGGGATGACTCTTAAGAAAATAATACTATAAAAAAAAGACAGATAATAAAATAAATATTTTTTTAACAAAATATAAAGTCTAACAAATAAAAAAAATAAAGAAATTACATCTTATGTTGTAAAATAAAAATTTTGACAACACCTCAAGATAAGGTATTATTGAACATCGATACACAACGGCTTTCAACATTGTAGGCTAACAGGACGATTGCAGTCAACATAAGTATGTGTTGTGTTTCTATATATCTTTTGGGGACAAAGTGGATATGTTTTTCAAGAACCCAAAACTATTTTTTTAGCTTCATGTGCAATAAATGATAGATCAGATCGCGAAACGAGAGTCAAAGTCATTCTCAATTCTTAGAGTAGTTTAGTATACGAAACGCGTCTTTTTATTTGATAAAGTGCTATTTTCTTTATAAAATGTCGTCGTCCAATTCTTTTGTTTGATGTTGATTATAAAATACCGATATTTTTGTCCCTGACGTGCTAGGTCGATCATTTTTTTCCATTTTATCATAAAAACTAAAAAAAAAGATTCTTTTTTAGGTAAATAATATTTATATTACTAAAATATATAACAAACAATGCAAAATAATATATGATATATAACAATAAAAACATTTGAATACAAATAATACAATTAAAATATTAAAGTATATTTTGTAATATTATAAAAATATATGGCGTTTTGAAATCATTCATGTATGGGAAACATGGACGTCGGGTCTGACAGACCCAGGCCCCGTTTAGAAAGTTAAATACTCACGTGTTTTGAACCTAGAGACACAACCACTGCTATCTATATTCATTTTGTCATTAATACGAAAGGTACTGAGAGACTCAGTGGCGGAGGTCACCGAGAAGTGGCCGATTTGTAGAATTCGTAGAACTGTCTGGTCTGTCAGACCCGACGTCCATACTTAAAGGTTAACTTAAGTTTTCAATGACGACTTGTGTAGAAGTCAATAAATAATTGTCAACTTATTTTACTGGTATTTACCGATAATAACAAGCTGTGTATACCTACTTATTTATAATATTCCATATCGGCCATATTCCATATACTTGTAAGGTAATTTTCTATATTAGGCAGAAATAATAATGGCTAATGTAAGTGCATTGTAAAGAGACCCCTGAAGCCTACACCTGTGGTCACAAGCCCCAGGCACTGCTCCCAGCTCAACTGTATTAGCAAGTATCTATATATATAAAAATGAAACCCGTTTTCCTTGGTCACGGCATCACGCGTGAAT
>JAEBDU010006287.1:0-13660 GCA_016802625.1 Heliconius numata | reverse complement strand
GAAAAAAAACCTTAATCGAATAGAAATCTCTCTTCCTTATCGATTTTCATTATTTTCTCTTAAAAATAATCTACAGATTCGTACCCGTATCTTTCCATTTACTACATCATTTTGATGTCGCTTAAACATATACATATTATAATATGTAAGTTGTAACCTGAGCTTAAATTAATAACCTAAAAATACTACTGCAAGAAATGTTAGATTAAAAATAACTAAACTTTTCAATTTTTGCTAACGTTTATAAAGGCTATTATTTTTTAATTATAAGCAACGATTTTATAAGCCATACTATAACATATTTATAAATAATTTTAAAAGAAACTTATTTTGAATGTTATTTCTCAAATAAAGTTAATATAATTTTAAAATTATTTATTACATATTAAAAAACATAATACGCGTTCTAAAATTGACACAAATCTTAGGAAACTATATGAAACTTTATTAGTCAAATCTAATTTAACTTTTCTTCACTCTTTTAAACATAATATTGGTATTTACAAATTAATTTAAACAATATATACATATTATATTTTAAAGTAAGAAAATTATGTCTTCTAGACCAGAAAGAACCTTAAATAATCCTTAAATCAAACGCTATATAATTGACACCATCTAGTTCGTAAGCACAGAAATATAAAAAAAACTTGAATTTACCCTAAAAATATATTTATAATACAAAAATAACAGTATTAAAAACTGCTTAGTAATAAATTAATAATAATGTATTTTATTGGCAAATTATCACTTATTTCGTTCTAATATGTAAAAATTATACGACGGAGACTTTAAAGTTTTAAAGTTATTTAAAAAAATCAATATTTTCATACCTATTTCCATTCTATTCCAGTTTCCTATATATTTAAAATTATAAATTTAATAATATCAGTTTGTTTTTTGTAACTTTAGGGTATCTACCGCGTTTTGCGGGAACAGTTCAACAGATGTTTTACAAACAAACCAACATATCTAATTTTGTAGGCCGATATTGAAACTTTATCAATTATTATACAATTATTAATCCACAGTATTATTATATAAATCTGAATTCTATTTTACAAGGCACGCAAATAAAGTTTATATGCAGCTTTGAAAAAACAACACCAAATAGAGACGTTAAATATTAATTTGACACTTATTATTACGTTTTTTTTTATAATAATTAATTATATTAGGCAATAATATTATATAATTGGAATTATATATTGTAAATATACTATATAATGTTCAAATTTAATTTTACAATTAAACATTTTATTTTTATAAGTTTTTTAATAATAATAATGTAGAGTATAAGTTTTAGTGATAAAACTTATTTGTGCTTTTTACATTAGGTTTAGGCTTCGTTCTGATTACACATATATATATACATAAGAAAATTAAAACATTGATATGAAATAAAAAATATTATGATATATATTCCAAAAGTTTCACAATGAAAAATTATTAATTATTTGTGCTAGATATATCATTATGAAAGTATTATTTAAATAAAATATTAAAAATCAATTAGGCAACTTTTTTTAAATATCTTTATCGTTGTTTTAATTGTTTTTATGTAAAATATATCAATCAGAACGAAGATTACAAGGTTAGAAAAATGAACATTTTACGCAACTGCCATTTTTATTTTTTTATTTTTACGATCGTTTCTAAACTAAATACTACATTCCATCATTATAATATTTTATAGTTTATTTATTGTAATTATTATATTTTCAGTTGAAGTATCTTGTGAAATGTGAAGTTACATGTATTTTCCTGAAAAATTGTTTTTATAGAATTAGTAGGTGAGTAACATATGTTTTTAATTCAAATATCACGAAAAAGATTGTATTTGTATATTTCGTTACAAATTTTGATACTTAAAAAGATATAAAAGAACGGAGAGCTCTCTCAGTTTATTTTCTATTAAACAGTAAGTAAATCATAAGTAATAGCTAATATTAATTAATGTTTAATATATAAAACATATTATTTTAAAAATTATAACGAAATATACTTAGCCATAATAAACACAGTGTGAAAAGTGATGAGTGTAATTTAAAAAAATACATTTAATAGAAGACATTGCCTTTTCTAGCATCTAAACAAAAATAAATAATACTGAAATTCAAATGTTCAAAATTATGTTAACATTTAATATGGTTGGATTTGTAGGAGAATGTGCGTGTGAAAGAAATATGGTAGACATAAAAGTGTGAGTCGCTATGGAATATAATCAATTGTAAATATTGAACTAATAAATACTGGATTAATTCGTATATTGTTAAAATATTGAAATATTTACATATTATTAATACTTGAATGAAATATTTATAACAAAAATGATAACAGATCATAATTTTAACCGACTTCTGTAAGAAAAGGAGGTTATCAATTCGACTGTATTTTTTTTTATTTATATGTATATCTTGTGAATAAACTATCTTATCTTATCTTATCTTAATTTTTATAACATTTTTTTTTTAATAATTTTACTATGCGTTTCGTTTAAGCATTTGCTTATCATTTTTTTGTGAATAGCATTCATAATGAATGTGTATGTCATTACAATATATTTTTACGATTACTTTAAATCTAGGAATATTTATTTTTTTATTTCCAGCAAATAATAATGAACTATTTTCGAAACCGACACAAGAATAGTCAATAAATAAAAACACATTTTACTAAGTTAATTAAATAAGATAAGATGACTTTGGCCTAATAAAATAATGAAATAGAAAAAAACATTTAATTTTTAATAAAAAAAAACAAACGAAACATGCATTTAACCTACCTATAATATATAAATATTAAATAAATTAATTAATTTTAATTCAAATAGCAAATTCCAAAGCAATACCGTGCTAAGCAAAGATACAGTAGGAAAGAAGAATCTATAAGACTTACAATTATGATTAACTGCTGCAGTAGCGTTTGTGGCTACGACTGCTGGTATGCCGGTCATAGTGGGTGTGCCGCGATATCGAACTAACCAAACATTTGTTTTATGTTATCACCTGGAAACAGCAGTAAGCAGAACATACGCCAAGAAGCATCTAGCCTATACACTATTGCCTCGATCACATGGGTTGGGTTACAGAAAACTGAATATAAAATTGATTTTTAAATGATAACAATTTCATATTCGCATTCAGGATCAAATAAGATAGGGGCAAAGTGAAATAGAGAAGAGTGCTCAAGATGGTAAGAAGAAGGAAAATTGGTACTTCTATCAGCTTCTGTAAGCAAATTGAAGCGTCCTAACATCGCAATCCTATATTAAAACTATTTTAACAACAACTTAACAATATTGGGTTCCATCTATTTTATCCTCTTTTAAAGTGATGTTAAAAAACACCTAAACAAGTAAGTTATTTAATTAATCATATTTAGTTCACAACATATATGCCTTAGCTAATTAAGATGAAATTTGCTAGAATTTAAAAGTAATATATATGAAAATATTTTATTTTTTGGTTACTCTCTTGGTTAGGTCAAATTTCATCTGTTATAATATATAGGGCATTTAACATCAACTAACATCTATTTACGAGACAACATTGAATTTGGGTTCAGTTACAACATTGTTAATACTTACCGAACAGAAGGCCTATGATAACGATACCAATCACCCCCATTATTATCATCATCTGGAAAATTTATTTTATTTGTATGTTATTGCCTTACAAAACATGCACAATAAGCACAATAAGTTCTTTGATTTTCACGATTATTAAACATTTTAAATGGTACTATTTTAAGCGGATTTTTCGCGTATATTTGGGATTTTTAGAAATCCGACGTTTCGAACACTTTCCAGTAGTCCGTGGTCACGGATAGACTGAGGTGGCATTCGTCTGTCAGTTGACATAATTATTATATCAAACTACCGCCAAAGATTTCTTGATTTACAACAATATACTTGATATTCTAATTAGTCGTGTAATGGGATGCCGTCTGGTTTTTAAGACGATAGTTGTGTTTTCGATCCTCAAAAAAAGATTTCTCGAGTGAACGAGAAAAGGAGTTTCTTGAAGCGTACCTATTGAGTCTTTGCCTACTTTGTACTATATGGAGGATGCAGTTTTAAGTTGAAAGAAGTTTAAATTTAGACTAATAAATGAAGATATGAATGGATGAGGGTGATATGTCGCATTTTGGGGCTTTGGCTGTTCTATTCATGAATGATGATGTTATGCAATGAACAATTTTAGACCATAAAACAATCTCGTTAGTGACTATTTTACAACTTGACTATTTGATAAAGGTGAACGCAACGAATTTTCAAAGCTTTGAAATCGATTTTCTCAACATAAGAATTTTGCAAAAATATCACCTTCATCCAATTATATCTTCAAATATAAACATCACTATTAAAGACAGAGTCAAAATTTAAATTGATAATGATATAACATACCTTCAAATTCTGTAACCAAAATTTGTTTTTCAAACTCTTTGCCTGTTGCTCGAACTGCGACGCTCCCTGTTGGAGGGCATCTGAAGAAAACAACACAATAGATTTAAGTTTTTCATAATCAATCATTAATATTAAGATTTCGTTAATCAATATATCTTTAAAGCCAGGGGCAAATTTACATTTTCATTCCTCCACTCAACACGCAATGCCTCCTGAATTCGGCGGAAAATGGGGAACGCAGTGTCATAACAATAGGTTACGTACCCTGGTGTGTGCGGGTTACAGCGTGAAACAATTTTTTTTATTTTAATGTATATACCTGCTCTGTCATCTAACTCCGATAACTTTGCGTCTCTGTCCAACACCTTCTCCACATTAGTTTTCATAATATCCACCACCTGAAAATTTAATTATTGAAAATATTTATTTTATAGTGCTTTTTACATTTTTTTTCTCTTCATAAAAGATCAATTATCTTCAATTATTTGAAAATAGACCTTTAACACTAGAAGTGCCGAAGATTGAGACCCCCCTAGAACCGCCGTCGTGACAAATTTGTCCCATTCTACTTATTATGTTGATTGTTGGTATAATACAAAAAAAATATTATTAAAATAAATCGTAAAGTATGTAGACCATCTTTAATAATCAATTCTTATTATTTAATAAACATAAAAGTACCAAAAAACAAAACACAAAGAAAGAATCAAATATTTCAAATACGTTCTAAGGTCGTGACAACTAACTGAATAACTCTTACAAAATTATAAGTTATTGAAATTAGTTAATATTATTATTAGGCCAAGTAATGCATTAATATATTCTTCATCAGTGATACATCACAGATGATGATGATGATGATGAACATTGCGTGGTAATGCCTCCAGAATTTGGCGGAAAATGCCAGCGGAGTGCATAGCACTAGGTTCCCAGGTTCCCTCTACCTACCCTACAATTGTCCACATTTGGTATCGAGTGTTTTTTCTGAAATTCAAGCCTAGCTTAGTCATCCTTTCATCTGATACCTCACTTGAAATAGCGGCAAAATTTAGTATTGACACCAATTTTACCCTACTTTTCAGGCTATTATTTTTTAAGATTTATACATAAATGTATAGTTTTCAGATTTTTTCCTGTACTTGTACTACATGTAGATGCTAGCTGCCAAATTTCATAATTTTAAGTTCACTGAAAGTACCTTATTAATTTGATTCCCTTTATAGTGTCGAAATACACGTTTTTTACTATGTAAATGGTCATATCTTTTTTTAAGGGCGCTTTTTCAGGAAATTAAGGGACTGTAGATCGTCATATAGTTGATATTCATATACTCATATGAATATCAACTCGATTTCTCCAAGCATTCCTGAAATAAAGGCACAAACAGACGGATGGACAAAAAAATGATCTTATAAGGGGTTTTTTTTTCCTTAAAAGCTACAGAACCCTAAAAACTTAGGCATTGACTGCTAAACCTACTATTCAATTTTTTTCCGCCCCCGCATCGCCTTTTCACCTCCACCTCGTTCCCGAGGCATGAAAATATGTCAAATTATACCCTCAAATAACAAAATAATAATGGCGGGACAAAAATGACCCAGCGGCAGTTCTAGGTAAATCTAATTTTTTTTCAAAAAGTATGACTGCTATAAAATTATTTATATCTTTAATTAAATAAAGGTGTAAAATTGGTAATAGTAAAAAAATTTCATCTACATAAATTAACAAATAAAAAAGTTATATACAATCAAACTTGCGTTTGGGTCAAAAATGGGACGGGGGCGCTTCTAGTGTTAAAATACTATTTTGCTAAATTCTAAATTTAAAATATCAATTTTTTATTTTCTTTTTTTTTAATAAATTCTCACTTCATCCACTTGAGCCTGAGTTTGCTGAAGCCTTCGTTGAGCAGCAATTTGTTGGGGTGTACGAGGTCCTCCAATGATTTCTCCATCTGGCCCAGTTTGAGGTTCTGGAGGCGCTAAGCCATCGGGTGCTCCACCTTCCGCTGCCCTGTGAATAAGGAAAAATATAACATAAAGTCAATAAAGGGTTAAAATTCAAATTTATATCTTTCTTTCACATTATTTTTAACGTCACGCTGTTTTCCGCCAAATTCTGGAAGCATTATATCTTGAAAAGCGGAAGTTAACGCCGCACTTTGCTTCGGCGAAGAAGCCTCAAGTTCGTTAAGTTAATTGTACAACAGAATAGTAACTTATACCGTCAATATAATATGGAAAAAGTTCTTTATTTGCCGCATAATCAATACCAGTATTAAAATAATTTTGGCAGTTTGCCATTCAAATATATGAAAAGTAGGCCATTATGTTCCCTTTGTAGATAACAACGTTAATCTTTCTCATTAAACTGGTATTTTTAAGACAGCATTTTCCAATTTTTTTTCTTTCATTTTTTGCGTTAGGACTCCAGTAAAAATGTTTTAATTTGAATATAATAATATATTCTTTCTTCGTAAATTTTAATGCAAAATAAATAAGCAAACTTAAGTAATACTTAGCTAATTACAAAATAATACAAAACCAATGAGCTACTATTCCATTCCAATCCTCATACGACAACAATATTATTAAAGTAAACAAAAATTACAATTAATATAAAATCACAAAGTTACAAAGCAAGTACAAGTACCCACTTTCCTTAAATGGAAATCGAATCCATACCTCCTAACGATGATGTTTAATACCAACTAAATATTAATAATCTAACGAAATCCACAAATATAAACTTACATATTCGCTTTTCACAACACGTATAATTTGCACTGAAAAATTTGAAAAATTAAAAACTTCGAAGCTTATACAGCCAAGCTTGCCACTGGCGCTGAAGCTTGCCGCAAGATCGACTGAATCGGCCGCAGTACCATCGCGCACGACAGTGCTAGTTTAATGTTTCAGACCTGCGTCGTAGATGGGGGTTGGATGGGATGGGATGTGATGTAACAGTTTAACCTAGTTTTATGGGAAATTATACTAGTTTAGTATCATTGATTTGTCTTTATGAGAATATTGTCCTACTAATATTATTAATGTAAATGTTTGTGTTGCTGAACGGGTTTAGATAAAACTTTACGGAAATATAGCTTATACATCAGATTCAACGCATAGGCCACAATTTATGGTGAAATTTTACATAATTTAGGTATATAATAATAAGATAAAATGATGATATATTTTTAATTTTGATGTCATGTCTGGTTTTATAGTTTTATGACTAATAAATAACAGTACATTATTTAACATACGATATTATACAATCTAATAACACTTAGTCTAGTCCGTTACCATTGTGTTTTTTTTTAAATATTTAATTAATAATATTCCACATCTAATTCCCATATAATCAATAAATCTTAACATCAAACATCACAAACAATTTTTTACATTATATTCCAATTTTCTAATACTTCTATAGAGCTATTGCCAAAAAATTACCATGAGAATGTAAGTACATATATTAAGTATAGCACCTCTCGGCTCGCCAGTACCGCAGCGTGTTAGGACGCAGGCGCGCCACTGCGTGTGTCTCATCGATTGAGAGGCACTCGTGGGGTAGGTCCGGGGTGGGATGCACGTTTTCTCAATGAATGCAATTCATGTATGATATTTTATATAATATATATACATATATGCTTGGGATATCGGTAATAGCCTCTATATATGGCTAACAATGAAAATCAAGTAGTTCAAAATTTCGTAATTTTTGATTTAAATAAAAACTGATGATAGAAATCTATTCTAACATCATTAACACGTTAGTTTTGGTTTAAATTTTATTTCCTTAGTTTCACGTTGTATCCCAGCAGGATAGCCAGAAACAACGGAGAGTTAAACGCTACGGTCTCTGCATTATCATCAACCTAAGCACACATGCCCTCAGATGGGTCTTCATGCTTTTATCATGACCTTCCTGCAATACGTTTGATACTGTTTTTAAAGGTACATTGTCTTTCCTTTCTTGCCGCTCACTTTTCCACCATAAATCTTTTTTGCCATTCCTTCATCACTCCGAAGTCATTCCATTTTGCCATCACCATTCTTTCATCACTCTTTCCGAAGCTTAAACCACCTGAGCACGTTACTTACAACAATATAAATCGATATTAACATATAATATTAAAAGAGATGAAGATGCTGATATAAAGATAAGTAACAACTTCTCCGCGTTAATTATTTCGTTAAGCCAGAGATAAGGCTAAGCCCGAATAAAACTAATTAAGAAGAACGTATTTCGTGTGATTTATTAATTAATACATCTAATATTAATGATATTGAGGCCAGTCGTATTGTATGGGCACAAAGTGTGACTGTAAACAATAGGTTGTGAGTTCGGTTTCCACTTGAGGAAATAAAATATTGAATATTTCCATTTTCTTTGCTCTGGTGTCGGGCGAAGTGCGGCGTTGAGGTGCTGTACTCAACACACTATTCTTCTAGTGCTTTTACACTAGGTTCCCTTACCTTACTGTGTTCGGGGTATATCGTAGATAGTAGGGTAGGCAGAGGGAACCTGGGAACCTAGTGTGAAGACACTGAAAAATAAAATATATCATTAAAGAATTACATACTAATAATATCAATAACTTTTTGCTATCTTTGCACAAGTTTTATAGTTAAACAGAGTAGTTAAATGCAAACTATTACTGATTAGATAAAAATGTACTTTCAAGTCACGCTACGATGAACACTTATAAATACACCTACAGTACGAAAAAGCTATTAAAAAATCAACAATGTATGGAAATTTTAAAAATATTTCAGATCTGGAGGTCTGCACAAGTGTGTAGTAGATGCGACTGGTCGTGGGTTCGATCTCGACTCGTGGAAATAAAATGTTTAATATTTTCATTTCTTCGCTCTGGTCTCGACGCGAAGCGCGGCGTTGAGTTCCATCTTTCAACACATAATGCCTCCGAAATTTAACGGAAAGTGCCTACCCTTCTACATGCGGGTTACAGCGTACAAAGATCTCCGTACAGGGAATTAATTATTTTTATTTCCACGCCCTATTTATCATTCAATTCCTAGAATTAGAACTTAAAGACATAGTACGGAGTGTTTTGACACTAAGTAATCCCTGACTACCTGCGATATAGTTTGAAACTAATCTTTAAAGTAGCATTTATATTATAATCTTAACTTGAATCACATTCCACGTGCAGGACGACCGTGACCCGATCGTGAATGCTGACGTCAAACAGCATACTGAACTGTTACAAGGAATATGTCTAAGTTTAACGGAGTGTTATAACACTGGGGTTGCAACATTTTCTCTGCATATTGCTCTATGTGCGGGATACAGCATGAAGCTTTAAAAAAATAATTCATACTGATCCTTTCTAAATGAAATATATATGTCGGTATGTAAAGAGGACAAAATTATAAAATATGACTAAGAAAATCCATGAATCCACAAAAATAATAAAAATCAAACCTAGAAACTAGTTCCTTATATTAAAAACACTTATAAAACCACCTATACACGAAATTTTCAATGTCATTCATATTAGCCTTACAATCGTTTATTCATTAATTTTATTGTTAGAAGCCACTTCATCGCTTGTAATGATGTTGCCCGAAGATTTGAAGATTTAAGACATTGACATTGTAAAATGAATCTTATTTTCTAACTAAATAGTAGACATTCAATGTCTGTAATATTCTTGTGACATTATAGACGTTATAGTGAAGTAATAAGAGTGAAGTAAGCTTTACGTGTGGCCCGCTACGTCGATGCTTAATGCTCGCATTTAACAATAAAACAATTGTATATTTTATGTTCAAGGTATTAATATGGATATACCTTTTGTAACGTAATATAAATACATGTCTTAAACGTCGTATAAAGTTAAGATATGTTAGATATTATATATGTATAATAATATTTAAAGAAAAAATGGTTTATTTCAAAATAAGGTCAAAGTCAAGAAAATTATAGAAGATTTTTAATTCTTTGCAACATAATCAATCCATGATACAATGGTAATTGACCAACACCATGTAATTATATTTTTTAGCTTGATTTTGTATCCTGCACATAACAGAATAGTCATGGATACCTGGAAACCTAGTGTTAGGACACTCTGCCTATCCTGACAGCGTGAATGTGATTTTTTTTATACATAAGAATGACGTAATACAAGACGTATAAGAGAACAAATTAATTGTGAATAGAAAATCCACTCTATCCACTCAAATATTATTTTTCGAAACCAAAAAAATATATATATATAATTTAAGAATTCTTACAAGCCATATCCACACTTTTAGCCTTATGATAAATACATTAAGTATAAATTTTATAAGGCCATTAAAATTAGGGCGGTCGGGCCTCGAGCAAATTGTTGAAGCAGCATCAAAGAGCACCGCCTAATCAATTGCCTCTGCTCCGAAGAAAAATGTACTAACTATAATAACAATTAACAAACATAAGCTTTTATTTTATTTATTTATATTTATATGCAATTTTGTATGTTATATTGTAGATGGAGATATGCAAAATTTAGGTTTTTTTTTGTTGTTTGTATTCTATACTTTTTTCTGTTTCACGCGTTGGATTAGCTTAGGTCTAGAGTTAAGACACTCCGGTTTCCACCTTACGCGGAATTTACGGATGTGAGTGGCGGAATTCAACGCCGTCTTTCGCCTGACAACAGAGCGAAGAAATTGAAATAAAAATAAATATTTAATTTCCTCGAGTGGCAATTGAACCCGCTACCAGTCGCTTTTACAGGGACACTTGTACCCCTACGCCACTACTGGCCTCAAAAATATAAATGTCACAAATATACCAATCACAGTGATGTTTAAAATCTATAATAATATAATAACGCGGAAAAGTTTGTTTGTTTGAACGCTAAGATCTCTGGATCTACTGGTCCGATTTACTTTGTTTTTGTTTTGTATGAAAGCTGCATTCTTCAGAAGTGCTATAGGCTATATAACATTACATTACACATATAAACTAATATATTTTAAAGTACTTTCTAATTTGCTATTTGTTAATAACAATGTGCCAATACCATGCTATTTGTTAATAACAATGTGCCATGTTAATAACAACCGTCGCGTCGCTACGCAACGGTTACCGCGACATTTTGATATTCATCCTTATGAAAATAAATATAATAGTCACTTTTAGCATTTAATCTCGATTGAAATTATAGTTTACTGTATAAAATACTAATAAATAATTAAGGAGATGTCACTGATTCGAAATGACCTAACCTACGGGCGGCATAGTATGAGTATGACAGACGCGAAAATATTCTTATAATTCAAGCAGGCGTAGCCGCGTCCAGGTCCACTAGTTAAATATACAATCAATGAATACTTAAGTTTTCATTCAATAGCATCCATTTTGAAAACCATTTTTCTAGTGAGTGGTAATTTAAATTATGACAATAATTCATCATGGCAACAGTTTCCATCATTGGAATCATCATCCACTGATGAGGATTCAAACCTATACCTACCAAATCAATTCCAGTTCCAGTTTCCAACAGAACAGGAGCAGAACGCAGGTGATGCCGACATTCTATCAACAATTAGTCCACTTAACTCGCAACTACGCTTTGTCCACCCAGTTAGCGAGGCCAGGCTAAGTGCTGGGTCCTTGTTAACTGCTTGGGTTAACAAGACGACCGATATGTTTACTCGCTGGTACAAGGAGCTGGGGTTTGTGTTAGGATGGTCTGTTTCATGAAATTCTGTATTTTTTTAGTATTTTTCTGTCTATTTTTAATATTGTTTTACGCGCTATCCCGTAGGTATGTAGTAGAGTGATTAGAGGGAACCTGGGAACCTAGTGTTGATAAGTGCGGGATATAGTGTAAACCTAAAAAAGCAAGGAGCCTATATTCTATTAAGTTACGTTCTTATAGAGGTACTTACATGAAAAATTTCCTACACAAGTTAAATGAATATTATTAATTTAATTTAACTAAGGCAATTTTTGAATAATTTATTAGTTTTTGCCTGTATCTTATATATTTATTTTTGTAATTTTAATTTTTTTTTATTTACTATTTACAGATTTATTTTATTTACTTCTCAGGTCAAATTTTTATTATATTTGAAAAAAGATAAATTTCATTCATATAAGGATCTATATTTTATATTTCGAAAACTTAATAATAAGTCAATAAGATAACAAATAAATTTTATATTAGAATATTTATATAACTTACTAACTCACTCGCCCTAATAACGCTTCATCTTATAACTTAAATCCAAAATAAGTATAGCAAACCTTAGCTGGCTTATCCAGATTTTTTGCCTATAATTCGTAGGGATCCGTTATAATTCATACAATTTTAACAGAGTTTCTCGTTTATATGTGAAATAGCAAAGTTTTTTTCCGCTACTGTTACGATTTTGACATAGCCCTTCCGTTTGATTTGTAAATATTTAATATTTGACCTGAGACGACCGCGTCTAGCCTTTAATTTTTTGTCAGCTTCACGCTGTATCCCGCATTAGCAGGTTGGGCAGAGGAAACGTAGTGTTAAGACACTCTGTTCCCCACTTTCCGCCGATTTTTTTTAAAGCATTGGGCGTTGAGTGGCGGATTCAACGCCGGCCTTGGTGCCAGAACGAAGAAATGCTAATATTAAGAAATAATAATTCATTCGCTTGAAAGGGAATCGAACCCACAACCTTAGCATTACTCCCTTGTGTCCCTGCACAACGACTGGCCTCCTATATTTTTTTGTCTATTTAAGTAAATAGCAACGCTACGTGTATTTTTCATATCGATTATTACTTATAATTATAAAATTAAATATAATGACGTCAGATCTATTCCTAAGGTGTGATTAATCTCAACAGTCAGTTAAGTATTAGAAATAAATATTTGAAATTTATGTTAACATTTTATTGTATTATCGTTTAACAACCACTTAGATTTTTGCATTTACTTATTTTATTTGTCAGCGTCTTGCCTGCCTAGAGACCCTGATCTCTGAAGGAAGAACTTTTATGAATAAGATGTCAAAAATTTAAAGTTTATCAGTTAGATTAAAAAATGGTGTCGATTTTTTTTATATTTAAAGTGTTATTCCACATTTAGGACAGAAAAACACTTATTAAGAAAACGTGTAAAAAATTTGAACGTAGCGGAATTTGAACCTGCCTCTTTTTGGAAACCGTTCTAGCGCTGTGACCAACGTTCTCATCGAGCTGATGTGCTTATTACACAGACACTCTTTTTAATAACTATTTTATTACATTA
>JAEBDU010006286.1:0-14403 GCA_016802625.1 Heliconius numata | reverse complement strand
TAAATAATTATTAGATATAGTAGTAAGTTTTATTAATAAGCAAATTAGCATTTTTTAGTTACTTTTAATTTCTGTAGTAACGTTCGTTGTAGATACATTATACTGTCATCTTTTAATTTTTTTATCCACCATAGCTCATAGCAATGTTTTATGAAAATTGGATTAGCAGTTACGAGCACCTTTCCAAAACGAGGTAGTCATTTTATAGGATGGGGTTTTTTTAAATATTTTATTTGTTTTTTTCACAGGTGCATTCATGTTCCAAGCGATAGAGGGTGCGAGCGAGATGGAGAGAGTCAACAATATGACGAGAGAAAGGGACAACACTGCTGAGTACCTCTGGCAGAATGCCACTTTGACATTCAATTTGTTTAACGAGACTGCTTTGAAGAAGAGGTAATTAAAGTTGTAGAGGGAAAATGTGTCAATTAATGTATCAAATTCTATTTGAAAGGAAGCTTTACGCAGCATCCTTCAGACAGCAGGATAGGAAGAGGCATTAATGGCAAACGCCGGCATTAATGTTAAGGGGAAGGAAGGGAACGAAGTGTATTAACATTAGGTTCCTAGGTCCCCTTTGTTTACCCTGCTATGTGCAAGTTACAGCGGGAAGCTAAAAAACATTGATAATATAGAAAATATTGAATTCCATCCTCCAATAAGATTATTCCAGGGTTATCGCGCAAACATTTACCAAGTACAAGCCACACCACGACCGCAAAATTTCACCATTAATTCATTTAAAAAACGTGTTTTGCATAATTTCATATACTTACTCTTATCAGTTAAGTCCAGCTTTTCTGAAAATGGATTAATTATTTTCATTGTTGGTTACAGATTTTTAAGCTTTTTGTATTTCATTAAAATATATTTGGTTTTTCTTTCAGCTTCACGCTGTATCTCGCATACAGCAGAGTAGGCAGAGGGAGCTTAGTGTTAAGACACTCTGTTCCTCATGTTCTTCTAAATTTTCAAGGTATTGCGTGTTGAGTGGCGGAACTCGCTTTGCCTTAGTACCAAGCGAAGAAATGAAAATATTAATAAATAATAACTCATTTCTGCTAGTGGGAATCAGACATTACATTCAGACGCTTGTGCCCCTGGACCACGAAGACCTAAGGGCCTAAGCGTGTGAATGTGTCCTTTAATATATGAAATAACAAGAAATTTACGATAAATTAATAAAAATTGCAGTATCAGCGTAGAACTCCAACGCTACCAGAGTAAAGTGGTGGTGGCGGTGCGTCGCGGGTGGGACGGGGGGCGCTCCTCCCGCCAATGGAGCTTCTCGTCCGCCTTCTTGTACTCCCTTACTGTTATTACTACTATTGGTAAGTTTTAATTTGTTGTTATCTAAGTCTAGGAAATGATATATGTAATGTGTTCATTCTGTCGCTTTGGTGTAGAGTCAAAGCGCGGCGTTAAATTCCGTCATTCAACACGCAAGCCTCTAGAATTCGGCGGAGAGTAGGGAACTGAGTGTCTTAAACAAAATAATAGATGATTTTTAAATATATTTTTAAATGTTTATTTTAAGGTTACGGTCACTTAAGTCCTCGCACGAGTTGGGGCAAAATAGTGACTATTTTCTACGCTCTCCTTGGAATGCCATTATTCTTATTGTACTTAAGTAATGTTGGTAAGTCAAAATTAATATATTTTTTATGTTAATAGAAATAATGTAATTTTTTTAGTTTTTAATGAGAATATTGTAATAATCTTAATAGTAGACGAGGTTGTGCATAAAAACGTTACAGCATTCTTTCATGATAATGAATATTTTTATTTTATGACTTAACAAGTAAACAATATTTTGTTATCAGGAGAACTTCTAGCAAGTTGGTGCAAGTGTCTGTACGCGCTGTTCTGTCTCTGCAGAGGTTGTCCTGGGTTCTCGAGGCGACGCGTGGTGCACATACGGCACGATGTATGTATGTTTATATATTTGTATTAGCAGTTGATCTTAGGAACTACTGGTTCGAATTAAAACATTATTTTTTGTTGAATATACTCATACTATTTTACTTAAACGCTTTAGAGTTTTTATCTCTTAGCTTTTAATTATTTTAATTTGACCATAGCGGCGTAACCATACAAATGTATTTGTATATTATTAAACATTATTATTGAAAAATGTATTTATTCATATTTGAAAAGTTGGATGTATAATATTTTATTGAAATTTCAGTTATATAAAAACATATTTACATTTTAGTTTGAAGTGAGCGAGGCGGAGAGTATAGAGAGACTACCGGACTCCGATATCACGGAATATGCAACGCCTAATTATTATCACAGGTGAAGTAATACTCTCTTTTTAGTTTCACGCTGTTTCCCGCACGTAGCAGAGACTTGGCCTATGACCTATGAACCTAGTGCTAAGAACGGAATGCCTTTTCCATTAAGACACTTCCTTTATCTCAACGCCACGCTTTGCTTCGTTACCAGAGTAAGGAACTAAAAATATTGAATATTTCTCTTGAATAGGAATCGAATCCACAACCTTCGCAACAGTTGTACGCTTATACGACTACGCCACTGCCTCTATACATGAATATAAGTATAAAGTATATACATTTTTCAGTTTAAGAATGGTTTGCATTTTTGTTCCCCATTTTCTAATGGATTCTGAAGGCGTGCCGTGTTGAGTGGTGGAACTCAACAGCGTGCTTTGCCACCAGAGTGATAAAATGAGAATAGGTATAAGTATTAATATATAATAAGTTTATATATTTTTATTATACACAATGGTTATCCTAATTAAGAATTTCAATTGAAATTTGATGTATAATTTTCGTATTTCCACTCCAAGGCGAGATCACTACAGAGTGTCCCCGCGAGAGAGTCCGGTCACCAGCGAGTTCAGCGTAGTGACGTTTGACGCGCAGACCATCACTGTGCCCATCAGCGCCTGCGTGTCCATCATGGTGGGGTGAGTGTGGAGTCGTGGCCATTACTGTTAGGATAAATTTCCAAACTTAAATTAAGAATTATTTAATTATTTTTTAATACCCGTTAATAAACATACGCCACTAGTTTTTACTATATATTTCTATATTCCCATATATCAACTTGTATAATATAACCAATGATTATAAATCACCCTGTATAACATAAATCGCAGGTATCTGATGTTCGGATCGATGATTTTCGGTCTGTGGGAGAAGTGGGACAAGTTGGACGGCGCCTACTTCTGTTTTATATCACTTAGCAGGTATGTATTTTGTATTTAAAAAAAACTCACGGCAGGATAGGTAAAGGGAACATCGTATTAAGACATTCCGTTCCCCAGTGGTGGAACTCAACTCCGCGCTACTCAGACTGAAGATATGTAAATATATATTTAAATAAATATTTCATTTCTTCGAGTGGGGATCAAACCCATAATCAGTCGATTGTGCAGCACACTTTATGCACGGCTGGCCTCAACATTTTACTCCATTATTCTACTTCCTACTAATAGGTAATATAAATGTAAAAGTTGGTACTAATATTATTTATATATGTTTGTTTCACTTTAACGCAAAAACTACTTAACAGATTAAGATGAAATTTCGCAGTAATATAACTTTTACATCAGAATAATACACAAGCTAAAATTTATGTAAATATTTTGTGTAATTTTGTTGTAATATAACAATAACTTTTAGCGCTGGTATTTAATAAATAGTTTAAGAAGATTAATTTATAAAGTAAAAAATAATAATTTTAAAATTGTGATTATTTTAGTAATTGAGTAAATTTTATTATTGATGCTAGTCGGGGTAAATAAAAATATATAATACTTAAGAGCCGAAAAGTTGTTGTAGAACGGAGAGAGGAGATAACTTATTGCATCATGAGAATGCGATTTGTAGGCATTGGTCATCACTCTAATAAAAGAGAGTGAAGATAGTCTTTTTATCTGAATGGAAGTAAGAGAAATGTCTTGAGATTTAAAAGAAATGAAGAAATGACCCAATGCAAGATTAGTGTAAATAGCAAAATAAGAAGGAAATAAACGTAAACTTTAGATAATTAAACGTAAATAGTACTTAATTGAGAATAAATTTTTGTGTTCAAAGAACGTTTCAAATGAAAAGTTCAGATTTTCTACCGTGGTGTGCAAAAGAAAAAGCACGATCCTTTTATAACCATTTTAAAGATGTAATATCAAAATTAACCCAGGGTTTGTGTTCTTTTCTTGACAGTATCGGTTTCGGTGACTTCGTGCCGGGCGAGCGCGTGTACTCTCCGCGCATCCACGCGTCGTTCGTGGTGTGCTCGCTGTACCTCATGCTGGGCATGGCACTCGTCGCCATGTGCTTCAACCTCATGCAGGTACGCATACACATCCATGAGTCTTTTGTGCTTGTGAACATATATATTGCACATATTCACATCTGCCCATATGAACATATATTAAGAAACCCATGCGCACGGCATATGCATTAGTAATCATGGCGCAGCGGAAAAGCGTGAAGGTTGTGGGTTCCATATTCACACTAGAAAAGTAATATATTTCATTTCCTCGCTTTACTAAAAGCGCGGCGTTGAGTTTCACCACTCAACATACAATGTTCTAAAATTAAATTAGGATGGAAAATGGGTAACGGTATGTCTTAATTGGTTCTCTTGCTACTCAGCCAAATGGGAGATACAGAGTGAAACTGAGAAAAATATTATTATAACATTATTAATATCTATATATATAAAATTGAAAGGTCACTCACTCATCACGAAATCTCAGAAACTACAAGTGCTAGGAATCTCAAATTTTGTATATTAGTAACTTATAGGACGTAGGTGCTCGCTAAGACGGGAATTTGCAATATTCGACTTCTAAGGGGTTGTTTTTGGGGTCGAAGGTTTGTATGAAACTTCGTTACTACAAATGCTAGGAGTCTCAAATTTTGCATAGACGTCACTAGGACGTAGTCATGGAGACAGAAATTTATAATAACATAATTCACGCGGGTGAAACCGCGAGCGGGCCGCTAGTATTTAATATTTATAATATTATTATTACAGGAACAAGTGATCCACTACTACGCGGGCTTCAAGCGAGCTCTCACACGCATATGTCGGTGTAAAAGATGACTCTTGTATTTAATGTTATTTAATAAATAATAATCTCGTTGTTGAATAAATTCCAATTATATACGTATGTTCACTTTTTTTATATTAATTTTATGGAAACGTTGCACCCCGACGGCGTTTCATCAGTATATTTTTCCAGAATAAAGAAAAAGATGGAAAAATTTTCAATTAACCCAAAGGCACACTATGTAGGGTAGTTATTTATTACTAAGCTCACTCAATCATAGTGAGTGTATAGTAACTTTGTTTTAAAAGATTGCCTTCGGGCGTCGCGTGTTAGAGAATACATAGGATTTATGTATTATTAGTAGCTTTTGAAATATATTTTTAAATGATTTTTTTCGCTTCACGCTGTATCCCGCATATAGCAGGGTAGATAAAGGAATCCTGAGCATCCTTTGCTGAGGCACTTTCGTTCTCTCGTGTGGTGAAGTTAATTTTTTTTCAATTGATCTGTTATGAGAGCGATGAAATAAAAAAAAACGATTTCCTCGAGTTGGAATCGAACCTGCAACCTGTCATCGTATCACGGCGGGCTCTATATATTATTATGTGACACAGAATGTTCTCATCATAGAGATTTCGAACGGTTCTCTTACATATACCTATAGAAACATTATCGTAAACGGTCTAGTAGTTTGTCTATGATTAATATTAAGATAAGTATTTCTAACTTAATACTTGTTTTAAGTGCGGTCCTCGATCGTCGTAAAGTGCGACAACATGGTACAGTACGGTCGGCGAGTCGTGGACTCTTGATTATTTTTCCTGAATATACAATGACTGCGGCCATGACTCATTGGCTGTACTATAACGTATCGCATAGTAATTTATAGTACTCGGTAGGTTTATAGGCAGTTTAATATGAGCCGCGGTTTTATGATCATGTCTCTATTATTTTGTAGAGTGGGTCAACCTTGTTTTAGATTTAAATGGTTTTCTAATAATTTTGTATGGTTTAGTTCTTTGTTTTTGTCAAAATTAGATAAGGGACGGGAACGAAAATGTCCTAATAGGAACGGAGTGTCTTAACTCTAGGTTTTTATATTATCTTTGGCTACCTTATTATGTGCGGATTTTTCCTATAGAGCGGTGTAGAGAGAGGATTTTAAATTTATTTTTCTTTTACTGGGGATTGAACCCCTCAGCATCGTGTAAACTGCTCAGTCAGACGATAGCACTCTGTATAATTATGGCCATAATTACACAATGAACAAAAAAATCAGCTTCATGCTTTTTACCGCATAGTAGGATAGGTAGAGAGAACCTAGTGTCTTAGACATTTTGTTTTACAGATATCGCAAATTTTCAAGACATTGTTGAATTCAACGCCGGGCTTTATTTATCACAGAAATGAATGAAAATAATCATTCACCCGAGCGGAAATTGAATCCACAACTAGGAATTGACTGTATAAAGTAAAGTAATTAAAATTAAACTAAAACAAGCTCCGTTTATTTTTACAACGTTAACTTTAAAGTAATCTTGTGGAAAAAATCTCTTAGTTTTTCTTTTCCGCCACTTTACTGCATTAAATGCTTAAGAATAAGGACTTGCATTACCTCGGTTTAGAGTTGCTTTGGGAAGTGATGAAAACTTTTATGCTTTTTGTATAGGTTGTTAAATTTTCGCTCAAGTAAAAAGTAAATACGCATAAACTATACTCGTATGTTCAACTCCAAGCCGCGCGTTACTAAGCTAGGAAATAAAAGTATGTAAATAGTTTCGCCGAGTGGGAATCGAACATACAACCGTCGTTTAAAGGTAGACTCTGCGCCGCCGCCCCAAGACGGTCTCAACTACTAAGATGAATGTATAATTATTTTATTATTGAATATACAGAACCCTAATAGTTATTTTTACAGAGTTTCAGTATGTTTTTTGCGTGGAGCTGCACTCGAGAAAATTAGAGGTAAAGTGGGTTAAAGAGGGGAGAGGAATTACATGCATTCATTATACAGAACTACGAGTATTATAATTATGTACTTATATAAATAAGTTTTATACTGAAAATTACTTGTAAACTTGGTGAACTTAGTGTTAAGAGACTGTAGTCTTCTTTTTTTGGCTTTATGTTGTAATCGGAACGTTGGGACCCAGTGTTCAGATACTGCCTTCCATTCAGATACTTAAGTTCCATGTTTCTAACTTTTCTTTGAAATTACTACGAATTTTTTTTTTCGGATTTTATTTAAATTCGTTCACTTCGTGCCAAATTTCTTAACTGTAGGTCCTCAGGAAGTACTCTATAGGTTTTGATTACGCGGCGATTTGCAGCAAATCGATGCATAACAGCTCTTATCTTTTAATTGCGTTGACTTAGAAGTTTGATTTTTTCCGTGCCTCAAAAGACCACACACCTACAAGGGTTCCATTATTACCTGTTCGTAAAGGAACCCTAAAAACCCACTAATTTACAGAAAATACAGAAGTAAAAGTCAACAGTAAGTCTCACGTGACTCGACGACAGTCGTAACTAGCGTGAAATTGAACGAGCCGCACCAGCGAGGCTTGCGTTGGACGGGCGGGATTCATTGCCGCTTGCTACTGACGTTTTTGACATATTATTTCTAGTATTGCAAATTATTATTATTGAACTATAACGAATTAGGGGAAAGCGCGGCGTTGAGTTCCGCCAGTCAACTAATAGGAATGTTTCGAGTATTTGGTAGAAAGTAGTGTCTTGATAGGAACGGAGTGTCTTAACACAAGGTGCTTAGGTTCCCTCTACCTACCATGTTATTTACATAATACAGTGTGTAGCTAATAGAAATATTCTTTACGAACTTTATATAAAGCTCCTAAAACAATCACAAGTTATCATATTGTTAAAAATATATTTCACAGAAAAACTCATTTCCATAATAAATACTTATTAGAAATCTCATTATTCATATTGAAGTTCTTATTGAAATTAGATTTCATTGTAATTGAATGATAGAACCTTAGTTTCGTCTATTACTTTTAAAATAAGAAGTAAAAATGTCACACATACAAAAGGAACAAGTAACCGATGTATTAAAGGAGATTGGAAATTCCGCTGCTTCATAGCCCCGGAGGATTTTCTTATAGACATCTTTAAAACAAATGGCCTAACTGATATTTAAAATTATTATTATTTAAGTGTATTGTCTTATTGAAATGCCTTTTTTGAGTTTCTCACTGTATCTTGCACATAGCTGGGTAGGCTGAGGTAATCTGTAAACCTAATGCTAAGACACTCCATTCCCATAAAGATGAGATAGAGCGAAGAAGTGAAAGTATTAAATATTTCATTCCCCGAGTGGGAATCAAACCTACAATCGTCACGTTTACAGTCGCGCTCTTGTGCCCTTGTACCATGACGGTCTCATATATTAATCCGAAATAATTGAAATATAATTCTAATCGATTCCAACAAATGGGAATTGAACCCACAACCATTGCATTTATATTCATATGCTGAGCGACTATGGCTTGGTTGAATATTAATTTACACTAATAATAGATGAAATACACATATTTTTTTTTTCTTGTTACAACCTTTTTGCTCCATAACGTTTTATATTTTATTAATTTAGCTTAACTAGCTTGAGGGTACGAATAGAAAATTAATAGATATAATAACATCATGAGAATATTTATTTAATATTATTAAAGTGTATTTAGTTTGTTGATTATTTTAATACTTATGATTATTTATAAAATTACAAACAAAATAAATCTTTATTTATATGTTTTGTGATTTTATTTTCCTCTTTAGCTATTTAATAACATACAAATAAAGGAAAACAAACTTATATACTAAACATCCTTTATTATATTTGAGGTAAAACGAGTAAAACCGTTGTCATTTTAAATCATATTTTGGGACATGTCAAATGCACCCACCCCCGGGACACCGGCTATCCTTCGCTAGCGTACTGTATGAGGTTTGTCCTTTATTTCCCCGGACAGGTGTAAAAGGATATGACATTGTCTCTATGGGAATTAAGCTTATGAGGTATGGGATAGGAGACACCGTTGGGAGTGCATATTATAATTGGGAATTTTCATTACTAAATGATAAACTCGTTTGACCTAACAAACTCTCGTTTTTTAATATTAGTAAATAAGTGAGAATATAATTTTAAGGTGAAAATAATTTTGTTTATATATCATTACTAGCGGCCCGCTCGCGGTTTCACCCGCGTGAACTATGTTATTATTAATTTCTCCATGAGTACCTACGTCCTATAAGTGACGTCCACGCAAAATTTAAGACTCCTAGCATTTGTAGTAACGAAGTTTCATACAAACTTCCAACCCCAAAAACAACCCCTTAGGAGTCGAATATTGCAAATTCCCGTCTTAGCGAGCACCTACGTCCTATAATTAACTCCTATGCAAAAATTGAAATTTCTAGCACATGTAGTTTCTGAGATTTCGTGATGAGTGAGTAACCTTTCGATTATATATATATAGATATACGAGTATAGATAAATTATCGAAATAATATATGTCTGTCTATATTTCTCAATATAAAAGATATTTCGATACAATAACCACGATGTCACATACTTTTATCTGGAGCTGAGACATCAGTCATTATAAGCCGGGCTCGCCTCATCGATCAGTGTCAGGACTCGGGGAGATCTGACACCAAACTTACGAGATTTACCAATATATACGAATAAATGTAGTAAAAGTGCCAATTGTATGATTGTTTCCTTTCATGCAGCTTCAAGCTTTTAGCAGGGTAGGCAGAGGGAGACTATTGTTAAGACATTTCGTTCCCCATGTACCGTTAATTTTTGATATTACGTGTTGAGTGGTGGAATTATGTGGCGTGTGTTGTTACCAGAGGAAGGAAATCATAATATTATTTTTTCCCATGTGGGAGTCGAATCCACAGTCAGTGGAAGTCTACAGTCAGATGATATGCCGCTGGACCAGGGCGGACTATAACAATTGCTAAGTAAAGACTAGTCTGAAGCGCTGGTTGGTTCACCGCTGTCACACTAACACAAGCTGAAAAGAGTGAAGAGCGGAGTGTCTTATAATATACTTTTATTTACATATCCCCAAAAGATAAAGATAAAAAAATTATCAGTTAAGTGTGAGTTGATTTCGGTCATCAAAGGTTTTCTACCAATTTCATGGTTATAAGGTAGGTACCTAATAGGAGGTACAAAATTTAACAAACTTATATTTGCGGTTACATGCATTCATTTTGTATGAAATTAACTACAGATATAATATTGTTTTTTTTATTTTTCTTTTGAATTACGGAACTCTAAAAAGGGTATAACTAAAGTTTCAACAAAAGCTCGCATGAGTTATATGAGGGTTGTAAATAACAAGTGAAATATGAAAAATTTCAATATAGACGGTAGAATACAAAGTTTGCGTTTCGCGTTTTATTCCAGACTTAATACTAGAAATACTATGTTTTTATTTTTTTTATACTTCTCTTTTTCTTTTGCGAAATAGGCTCTTGGAGATAAGTAGATTTCATATCGCCCATTTGGTGCAACAATGACATAATTGCATTTTCTAGAGTAGGATCACTTGAAAAAGCGCAGAAAAGTTTGCTTAGTGAAACACATAATCTCAGGAACTACTTGAAAAATTGTTATTATAGTTTTGTTTATAGCTTCACGCTATATCCCATATATAGCAAGGTAGGCCTCTGCCTAGAAAATGCGATTTTGCCAAAACCCGGAGGCATTGCCTTGGATTTCGAGTGCTTGAACTCAACGTCGCGCTTTACCTCGTTATCAGAGCGAGATGAAAATATGAAATTGTTCGTTTAATCGAGTGGGAATCGAACCCACAACATAATCTGATTATTTAGAAAAAAATCTAATTTTTGTTGCGTCTTAGATATCAAACGATGAACGACGTAAATAGAGAATCAAGTGTCATATCAACATATCAATATTTATATTATATAGGGTGTAAAGATAAATAAAAGTATTTAATATCTTTGATCAACTGTATAGAAAACTGGCGACGTGCCAGTTAGCTGAGGAGGCATATTGAAGCTCAGCCTTGCGGTGAAAGGTGCGTCAAAGGAGTGGCCTCGAGCCAAGTTCATCAGAATATTCATTATTGTACTGTAATTAAATATTTTATCTGTATACTATTGTATTGTACTTTGAGAGGCAAAGTAGCACAGTTTTTGACAGTAAGCGCGACGGTTCTAAATTCGATTCCCGGTCGGGGGATGGAATGGTATCCTGGGTCTGATAAGCAGACCAAGCTTGGTGAAATCGCTGCTTAAAATGGAATGTCTCAAAAGTTGAGTAAAAGTGGGGAGCAGAGTTCCTTAACGTTCCCTTTGCTTACGAGCTTTTTGATCTTTTAAATCATCATCATCAGTCATCGGCTTTATAAATATTTCCGAATAGGAACCCGTTATAATAGCAGTTCATAAGAAAAGTTCGTAAGACTGCCACTGTCCCGAGATGCAGCAACTTTAATTAGATTGAAGTTAATCTTGATGCAAATCAGAGCTTGCATGAGAAACACAGCTGCCGGGCAAATAATTAAGTTAATTTCTTTGAAATAAAGAAGTGGTGGAAGTATAAGAAAAAAAGGAAAAGCTTTTTTTTACTTTTAAGGGATATCTTATTGTCTAGAGTACGTCCCGTTTATAAAATACAGCCTTATATAAAAGTATGCCTTATAATAAAAATATTTTTCTTTCACTGGTCAGAGTCTAAATGATAGCTGAATCTTTTAATCGTGCATGTTTATTACTATTTTTTACCTGGACTAAAGTACCGTGACAACGTGACAATTTTTAGTGTCACGCTGAGATTTTTTGTTTTAAAATATTTACTTACCACTTTCCACTAGAATATATATATGTATGAGTATATGTATGTCATACATACATAATGTATGTGAGTATGCTTTAAGTGTTATAACACTTCACTCCCCAACTTTTGATCAACTTTCGTTGTACAGGGTGTACAATGGCGGAATTTATTGTTATCACTATGTACTCTCTGCCCACCCTGCTATGCAGCGTGAATCTGTTTACTCGTTTGATTACATATTCCTCCAATTCTTTTAATCTCAATAATCATTTATTAATATATTCTTTTAAATTTCACCCTGTTTCTAACCGACGCTGGAAACCTGGAAACTTAGTGTCAGACACTCCGTTCCCATTAAGACAATCTTGTTTCTCACTTTTCACCGAATTTCGTTGTTATTGCGAAACTCAACGCCGCGCTTTGCCTCGTTACCAAATCGAGAAAATGAAAAAAAAAAATATTTCTCTTCCCCGAGTGGAAATTGAACCCATAACCTGTCACGTTTACAGTCGCCTGTTTGTGCCACTGCATCTCAAAATTTTGTAATAAAATTAAACAAGCCATAATTTACTTGAAATTTTGCTGAATGCTTCAAAAAAATTAAATTATCCTGAGAATTACTTTAAATGAGTCTCTTTGGAGTTTACGTAATGAGGTACAATTAAAGTTTTAAGTTTACTTCAAATTTTAATTTCTTGGCATTGTACGTTTTAACACTTTTCCTCATATAATTATTATCAATATTGCGTTGAGCTCAATTCCGTACTTTGCCTAACAGAGTGGAAAGTATGAAAATGGTTTTTAAATTTCACTATTCTCCTATGTGGGATTCGAGCCTGCAACCAACGATGTCACAGTCAGACGCTGTGCTACTGCGCTACAAATACCCCCATACATTATTTCTAGGAAAGATAAATTGCAAATAAAGTTTTTATAATTATAACTTGGGTTTTTTACCTATTAAATTTGATTGCTTAGTAAAATAGTTGGAATTTTATTTATATGACTAATTGTAGTATAAAAAAACGCAAATAAGTTATTTGATTATGTTTTAACATTTTTAAAATGTTATTCCACGCTTGGGAACGAAAAATATTTATTAAGAAAATGTATAAAAAATTTAACGTACGGACTCCTCTTGGACGGTTTCCAAAGAGGCGCGGGTTCAAATCCCGCTGAGTTCAATTTTTTATGTTTTCCTAATAAATATTTTAAGTTATGATCGTACATTATCGTGGCTTAAAGGAGCAGCGTTTGATTGTAAATTTGATGGTTGTAGGTTCGTTTCCAGTTGCGATTCCCTCCGCTTTTCAACACTTATTCTCTAGAATTAAGGCAGAAATTGTTATTAGGTTCTTTAAGCTTATATAGTATAAGCAGTACAGTATAAACTGAAAAAACATATTTCCACATATAGCAGAGTAAAGAGAATCTAATGTTGAGGCACACTAGTCTTCTTCAAACAATTAATTCCTTAGAGTAGGAATCGAACCCATAATCGTTGCGTACCCATATAAGATCACTTCTGACGACTGGAGAATAAAAAAGAAAAAAAAACAGTTATATTACACCCCAATTTAAAATATGAATCTACAACCATCGATATTAAATTTGATATACGATCCATACAAAATAGATAATAGTAAGATAAACCCGCGGGGATTGAACAAAAAAGGGAATATACGAGATCGAAAACGAAAGGGCTGGTACGAAATAAATGTATGTAATGTCAAATACCTTAAAGGATTTATGTTTCCCGCCTCGGGGAGTAGCTACTTACTGAAACTTAAAAGCTCTGTTTGGAGGTAGTTAGAGTTAGGTAGGAGGTATATTTATGTAGGTAGGTAGATACAAGATATAAAGATCTTAGAAGATATAGCAAAATCTGTTAAATAGAACCAATTATTCATTTTTTGGGCAGCTTTTGATAGCTTTCTCTATTATTTAACTTTACGTTGTATCTCCCATACCTATAGGACAAAAGATTCATAGTGTTTTCGAGATATTCCGTGTAGCATGGCGTAACTCAACACCACCCTTGTCTTGTTACCAAAGCGAGGAAATGAGAATTATTCATTCTCTCGAATGGGAAGGCCAATGCATAAACAATGCCGTGTTTACAATTGGATGATGTGCCGCTTTGCTACTACGGCCTAAGCTAAAGACTTTTTTTTACTTTACCAGGGAACCTGGGAACCTATAGGAAGACACTCTGTTCCCATTTAAACACTTCTGCTTCCTCTTTTAAGCCAAATTCTTGAGGAAATGAAAATATTAAATATATTATTTCCTCAAGTGGGAATCGAACGCACAGCCTGACACGTTTACAGACGCACGCTTGTACCACCACGCTTGGCCTCTCCGAACTATTTTTGATATTTTATACAAAATATTATGAATTAATTTTAAAAATAAATAAATATATTTAATATAAGTTTTTGTACTTATTTTAGCAAAAACCGAACTACGTCGTTTTTAGTTCTTTTTTTACTAAAAATAACAAGCAGTAGACTAATATATTTATTCCAAATATAAGCTT
>JAEBDU010006285.1:0-20260 GCA_016802625.1 Heliconius numata | reverse complement strand
GCTTACTGAAAATAAGACTAAAGGATAAAATAAGAAACGAAGAAGTAAGAAGACGAACGAAAGTGAAAGACGCTATAGATCATGTGAGACAAATGAAGTGGAAGTGGGCCGGACATTTGGCGAGATACAGAGACGGACGTTGGACGCGGGTGGTGACCGAGTGGCGCGGTCCGGAGGGCTGCAAGCGTCGCGTGGGGCGCCCCGTCAAGCGCTGGTCGGACGATATCCGCGCTGTTGCTGGATCTAAGTGGCTCTCACTAGCACTAAACAGGAAAAAATGGCAAGAACTGGAGGAGGCCTTCACCCGCACGGGGGTTCCTACATAAGACTTAACATAATTACTAACACTTTTAACTTTTAATTACTACCTATAATTACTAACATTCTTTACTTTATATTAACGCATAAATGAACTACTTGTAGGTAAAAGGAACAAATAAAGGCTTTTTATTTTATTTTATTTATTTATTTTTATCATTCAATAGAAAAAGAAAATGTCTATCATAATATATATCTATCTATATATATTAGACAGATAGATTGCGTATATTTATTTTCTTTTATTCATTTCAACTACTCGGATATTTTTTCTAATATTAATATTTTTACTTAGCTTACTTAAGTCTACTTATTATTATTTTTTTTTAAAAAAGAGTTTTTTTATTTCAACTAATCTAATTTAAGTACATATATATTAGAAGTTACTAAATAGATATATCCTATTAAATTAACTGCTTCTATTATTGTTGCGGTAAGTTGTATATAATAAAGCGAAATATGAATATGACGTGGCGAGTATCTGAAACACAAAAAAAAATATATAAATTAATCTAAGGTTAAGAATTATGGCCTCATTTGACTGTAAACATGATGGTTGAAGGTTCGATTCCCACTCGGAGCAATCGATTTTCTCGTTCTAGCAATAATAAAAAATTGAGCGATGAGTGGAGAACGAAGTGTCTTAATACTACGTTCTCTCTGCTTACCCTGCTATATGCGGGATAAAGCGTGAACCGAAAAAAAAATCCTTCACATCATCCTATGCAAGTCATCAGTGAAAAGGACTATTAAAAAAAAGAACATACATACCGAGCTATAAGTCGACATAGTGATAGGGCCAAACTTCAGTGCCGTGAAATAAAGCGGTTTCTGGGATCTGCAGGAATAAATAAAAAAAAAGTTGAAACGTTGCTCTGGGAGCCTGAACGGATTGGAATGCAAATTAGTTGGTGTTTGCGAAGATTTTAGTAGTTATTATTTAAAGAAATAGTTGTATATTTTTTTTATTTTAAATAGCATAATGTTCACGGTATTGTGGTGCAGTCATATTGTATATATGGTGGATGTTTTTTGACTAGTTATGGCGTAGGAGTACAACCTTGTTGGACTGATTATGGGTTCCATTCTCACTGGAGGATATAAAATACTTAATATTTTCATTTCTTAACTTTGGTGTTAGGGCAAGGTGTTGAGTCCGGCTAGTTCTAGTCCTTGAATTGTAGGAGTTGAAGTTGCAAGATTTGAGGCAAACATCGGGAGAGGTGAAACGAAATAAAACTTTATAATATTTCTTAAAAATAAGTTTCTAAATTGTAAATCAAAATTGAAGAATCAAGACTTAATTACATATATGATGTTATCTAGAAAATATCTTATTTAGAAGAATAGTTACCTCTGAATTATAGCTAAAAGTAGCTTCCGGGAGCGAATGTCACAATGGTACCACCCGCTCTCGTACACCGCGGTAGCCACGCCAGAACTCTAGGTTTACAAATTAAATATTTAATCGAGAGATAATTAAGTGGAAAATAATTATTTCTATTTACACTTAATTATACTTAAGTGCTAATGTATAAAGATTTATGTAAAAATATGTTATTGTTAACGCGAATGGTTGTAGGTTCGTTCCCACTCGAGGCAATGAAATATTTGATATTTTAGAAGTCGAAAAAAAAAAGATTTGATTTACTATTGAAAACTTATACATTTTATAACATAGCGGTACGTAAAGTATCCATTATAAGTTACCATGGAAAACTTAATTTATTAGTAGAAATTTACTTATATCTAGTGTTTGTAGCGTCTACGAAGTTGGTTTATAAAATTATTTACTTACCGAAGCAGAAATATCATCAGCATACCAGCATAGAATGCCGACTTGAGTTAAGACGGCTCCCAAGTAAAACTTATTACTCATTACCATGACCGGATCCAAAAGCTAGGAGAGACAATATAAATATAGAAATTCTTCTTGTTTTAATTTTAGGTCATTTAAGAATTTACAATTAAAGAATATGATTTTTATTTTGTTTTTATAGTAGACATGAGAGCCAATGGTCTAACCACCGAGAAGATCGTGCAAAGCGGAGTAGGTTGAGTAGGAAAGCAGACCCTGGTAATAGCCGGGATTAATGCCAGGAAGAAGAAGAAGTAGACAGAATACTTATTGATGTGGTTTGATCGTTGTGGTTTGGTTTGTAAAGAAATTGACAGTTTGGACGTTAAATACATGGACAATTTAGATACTTACAATATTGAAAGCAACACAGCAAATGTTGACGGAACTCATTAAGACATTAATAAGGTTGACCAGACAAAAGGCATCCTCCAGGTCTTCTCCGTATCTATAAACATATGGACACAGTTAACTAACGTGTCTTTGTTTGCTAGAATTTAATTTAGGACCAAGTTTTTGTTTAAAATGAAGAAATTTTCCGATTTTTTAGACGTTTTCCGATAGGATAGACGAAGTGGCGTGTGATTTCTCACTTTTTTTTTGGTCATAACAAAATGACACAAAGCAGATAGAAGCAAAACTCAGGGGATTGTTGAGTAGCTATTATTAGAGTATTCATCCATCCATCAGCCTTTTAAAGTCCACTGCTGGACATAGGCCTTCCCCAATGCTAGCCACTCCGTCCGGTCCTGCGCCTTCTGATACCAGCGGGTTCCCGCTGTCTTCTTGGGATATTAGAGTATATATAACATGTTTTTCATAGTTCTTACCTTATGAGTCTTTGATGAATTTTAATAAGTGAAGTAATATCGGCATAGCAGTTCTGATTTTTTCTCATGTCCAAGCGGCGAATTTTGTCTTGCAACATTCGGAGCAGCATACTAATATGACTTGCCATGGTCATAAACAAAATATCGGAACCGAGCATCGCCCATACAGAAAACAAACCTTTGGAAAAATTTAATAAAATATCCATTAATGCCACGTCCAGCAAAGTTAGTCTTAATGGTAATATTTTTTCAGCTTCACGCTGTATCCCGTACACAGCAGGGTAGGCAGAGGGAACCTAGTGTTAAAACACTCCGTTCCTAATTTTCTGCCGAATTCTGGAGGCATTGCGTGTTGAGTGGCAAACCTCAACGCTGCACTTTGCCTCGATACCAGAGCGAAGAAATGGAAATATAAACGTAAATAAATATTTCACTTCCTCGAGTGGGGATCGAACCCACAACCGTCGCGTTATATTATTATTTTTATTATACTATATTGCAAGCTTTACCTGAAAAAGTTTCGAAGACAAAAGCAAGTTCGTGGTATCCAGGCTGTGTTTTGTCAAAGAAGTATTTTAAGTGCCAGATATAGCCTAAGCTGGCTGGTTCCCCACGGATCTTTTGGTACAAATAAATTACCACTGGGGTTAAATTGTATAACCAAACACCCAAAACGTTCCAAAAAGCATACCCTAATAAAACAATACTTATATGTTTATTTTCTTTGTGAGATTTTTTATATTGATTTATTGTTGACGACATTTTGGTGCAGAAGGGACGTGTCCAAGTGTTAATTTATACTTTAGGTTCAAAATTTACTCAAGGCCAAATAAAAAAATAAATATAAAGTTAATTTATACTGAAAAAGGTAAAATTTTCATTTATTATTTTCATAATTTTCATAAATGAACAAGCAAGCGTAGTATCTCCCACGAGCATTTAAAATATTATATGAATATAGTGTGAGTGAAAAGCAAATGTACATACAAAACTGGACAATTTCTAGTTTGGAAAGTTTCATCTTCTTGAATTCTATGGCATTCCTATCAGAGCTGGTTAAGAACCACAGATCAGAGAGTTCACTTAGCAGGTTGCGAAAGATGTTCCTCTTGTACCAGATAGTCAAAAGCTTGCTTAAACCTACCGGATTCGTCAAATACTATATTTATTATTTTATGTACAACTGCTGCAGTGGGTTGTGTGTTCGATTCCCATTTTGGGGAATGGATCTTAACCCTCCCCTCTGCCTACCCCGCTATATGCGGGATACAATGTGAAGCTGAAAAAGAAAAAAGCTGACATTTTACTGTAAAATGGTACATAAAATACAAAATAAAATACAGGTATAAAGCGAACAAGTAAAATTTCGTTCACAATGGCATATTAAAAATTCCATGTAGTAAAAAATATAAAAAATATACAGGCTGGTTGTAAACATCGTAGAATGGGGTATGCGGAGTGAAATTTTATTTCCGCGCTCTGATAATAAGACTAAGCGCGGCGTTAAGTTCCACCGCAAGTTCAACACGTAATTATACCTCTGTGGAGTAATATAAGCTCAAAATAATATATATTAAAAAATTTAACTTACTAATACAATCGTAGCCGAATATATGTAGACCTGCTACGAAATCAGCGACCGACGTAGAAGTCAATAGCTCGGTTATAGCGTAGTTCATTTGACCTGCTTCTTTTAAAACAATTATAACAACTGTTCCTAAGAAACAAATGTATTTCCATATTTTAAGGTAGAGACTCTTAGGTAAGTCATCTATGAAAGAAAAACCAACAATTCTAGTGCAAAAATTACATAATTTTAAAGTTTTATTTATTTCTTTTTTAGCAATTATTTTATCCTGATTATACATGTTTTATCGTCAGTCGATTTATGTAAAGTAAACTTAATACTGGGTATTTCTTGTAAGAATAACTTCTAAATAAAGATAATAAAATAATACTGATTGTTAGAACTTTTTCTAGTGAATAATTACATACATTTTCAGTTGAAATACAAGGAAAAAAGTTAGTAGCACAGTTTTTTGCTTCAGTGCCCGCCCATAATGAACCCTTTACTTATGTAAATTTCTCTATTTATTATTCTAATACTTAAGGCCTCTTAAGTATTAGAATAATAAATAGAGATATTAGACCAGTATTTTCTTTCCTTCCGCCGAATCCTTGAACATTGCATATTGAGTGGCGGAACTCAACACCGTTCCTTGCCTTAAGCAGAGCGGTCAAATGAAAATGTCTTCCCCGAGTGGAGATCACCCCCGATACTATTGAAGTGTTTACAGTGAGGCGTTGCCCCAATCCCTTTAAAACTATTTTAACGGATCTACTGTAGACAGACCCTGTGGCTACGATCTGTCTACGGCAAGGCGAGCAAAATGCTGCTTTAAAAAGTTTATCAGTTTTTTCTTAATTTTATTAAGTTATGCATAAAATAGGTAAATAATAAAAAAAACAATAAACGTCTTAATTTCATTAATTATCTAATAATAATAATATAAGTTATATTAAAATTATTTGTTTCATTTCGTAGAACTGCCTTCCTTTGACTAGGTATGGCAAAATTAATGTCTTTATCCGCGAAAATCGATCTTCTAATGAAGCCTCATCGGCATCGGTCTAGTTTCAAAGCCACAAGTTGTGGGTAATGGCCGTCAGTACTCGCTCTGTTTAAGTTGTTATTAAAAGTTCCTTTACTTCTTCTAAAGTCTCCTAAAATAAAGTTTAAGATGTCTATATGTGAATAAAAGAGTTTGTTTTATTAACCACTAACTTTATTAATTAAGCCACTTTAATTAAGCCACGCAGTTCCCCATTTTCAAACAAATTCTGGAAGCATTGAGGAATTTAACACCGCGTGGGTACTAGAGCGAAGGAATGAAAATATAATTTTAAATAAATATATCATTTCATCGAGTGGAAATCGAACCCACATCCAGTCGCGTTTACAGTATCACACTTGTGACTCTGCGCCACGACTGGCCTAAATTTGTAAGTATTTGTTCCTTTGAATATCATTTTATTCACTAGTCCCAAGCCTTCTTAAGATGAGGAATGTAAGGGTTCTTATCGACTTATCTCCTTATGTATCTGGTAAATCTTCTCGGCTTAACACTGAATGTTATGAAAATAATATTATATATGAAATAAGATTTGAATATGCATCAAAATCAACTTAATATTTATTATACAAAATTAAATGAGTTTCACGCTGTATCCCGCACACAGCAAAGTAGGCAGAGGGAACCTATTGCTAAGACACTCCGTTCTCCAGTTTCTGCCGAATTCTGGCGGCATTGCATGTTGAGACCAGAGCGAAGAAATGGAAATATAAACGTAATATTATATTTATATACAATTTATACCAATTCTTATGTTAAATGAGTTTACTTACCGAAACGTTGCCCTTTTTGAACATTCAAAGTAAAATCCCAAACCGTCCCTGAATACGTAAATAGATTCCTGTCCAATCACACATGATATATTTAACCAGAAAATATTTTATTTGTGGTGTTTATGTTATATATAGACCCCCAAAATAGTCCCTTCTACGTCGGGTTATATTTGAGTTGTTTTATTGAATAACATATCTATGTATATTTCATATTAAATATACCGGTATTTTATGGTTCTCCAGAATTCCGCGGAAAGTGGGGAACGGAGTGTCTTAATACCAGGTTCCGTCTGTCTATCCTGCTGTGTCTGTCTATCCTGCTGCGGGATACAGCGTGAAGCTGAATGCAGAGCGAAGAAATGAAACTATGAAATATTTCAATTTCTCATTTCAATTCCCAAATCGAACCCTTGTGGTTTCACAGTCACACACCACGACCAGCTCCAGAATTATTTACTTTCTTTGTATTTTATTATATTTTTAAACATCTCAAGCTCTCATTTGTTGTAGGGAATAATAATAATAATATGGAGAATAGTATCCAGTTTAGTTTTACGCAATAAAGTACCCCATTACAAGTTTATGAATGAGCGTACTGACAAAGTACCAAATTTTTTAACATGTACTTTGAATATAAATCAGGCCAGTTCGCTACAGATATGTTAAACTTTTGCAAAATTCGTTAGTTCAGTCGTGAATTTAAAGCTAAAAAAGTTTCATACTTTTTTGTTCGTGAAAATTGTTATGAAGCTTGGAAAATTGTATATTAGAATAGTAATTAAAACATTGGATATGTTTATTTTGAGTTATGTCCTAAATTGAATTTTTATTTATAGTTTATTTATTATTCATTTTATTAAAGTTTTATTTATATTTCTATGCAATCTTCACCTATAGGGAAATTACATCCTCGGTGATATTCAAGGCAGAGGCAGTTTAGAGTAATTAAGCTAATAGAAAAATATAAAAAAAAAATTGTTAATAAAAATATATGTATAATTATGATGATAAGGAATATATATTATGTAAACTTTTATTCCTTACTTTGACATAGTAAGAAAAAAGCGGCGTTAAGCGCCACCGGTAAAAAAATACCCACGCAAATTTTTTTTTTCAAACATTTTTTTCCGCACATATTATGGTTTTTATATATTTTTAATTGGTCAATATCTCAGAAACGTTAAAATTTCAGTGTATACAGTATGGGGTATAGATATATTTGAAATCACTACATACATATATCAGTTTGTCTATCTGTCTATCAATTGTAAAAACTTGCTCGTTTAAACATGCTTTTAGTTCTAAGTTACAATCTGTAAAAAAAGTATTAATATTTTTTTTCTTTTCAATAATTGGTATTTTACATAGCTATATAAGAAAATAAAAGAGTACATATTCTGTGCCTGTTTCTTTACTTAAGCAACAGTAACTATGACACATTTCTTACACAAAATAAAATTATAAGTTAAAATCATAAAAAATGTTTGTCAAAAAACTTCTTGGATTTTAAAAATTTTAATCCAGTTCACAGACAAACGCGAAAAAATCTTAGTTGACTTTTGAAGAAGCATTCGTTACAGATTAAAAAAGTTTTAAAAGTGTTTCAAACAATTTTTCTTCTTTGAAACCGGGGAATCTTTTGTAATGTCGCACTGAGAATTCAGTTATACAAAAATATATAGGTTGAATGTAGTCGACTTTTAGTACTTCCGCCCTAAATAAGTTTGTGTTATAGTAGTTTAGTTTCTTATAAGTAAATATAGTCGTATACCATATTTATAGAATGAATACAAAAAATAATCAAAGAAATATTCTTTTTGTATTAGGTAATACTTTTGTTATGAAGACATTTTAACCTCCTTGAAAGGGAATTTTTACTAGGTTAATTAATACAATTAAAAGAATTCTCCATATAAAAGCACGAGTAGAATAATATACTTACATATACTATGGAATATATGAAACATTAAAGTTAGCAAGAAGCACATTACGTACACAGGTGGAGCAGAATGCACTTAAATTAATGTCAAGTTTCGCTGGGCGGAGCTTTCGTTGTACACGTACAGACATACACATATCTACGGTAATTAGTGTTTATATCTTGACTTATCTATGCTAATTTGAGATCCATGATCAAAATCACGAATTTTGGTTAATTTTAAACATTTTCTAAAAAAAAAATTCAGACATATACAGGGTGGAAGAGGCAGCGCTTCTTTAACTGAAACTGCATATAGGGTAAAATATTTCAAACCCAGAATTAAAAAAAATAATCAAGGCACCTCAACGGTTTGGACGTAGGATTTTTTTTTCATTTCACGATTTTTATCCATACCTGTATTTCGTGTCACGCACACATACGTATGTGACGTTGCCGCTTTGACAGGTAAGTGTGTGCGTGCCTATGTTATACTTTACAAATGGCGTTTTATTTTAAAACGATAATTTTATTATTTATTTTGTTTGAAAAAAAAACTTTTTCATTTTTTAGAATTATTTTTTTTCCGAATTATATTAGGCTTTTATAGAGTAGTTAAAACTGTGGTTTCATTTAAAGTAGCGCTGACAATTCCACCCTGTATAAATCACACAAATATATATAGATAAAACAAAATAAATAAAGTTTTTTTTTCAGACTTAGAAAAGAAAATTAAATTTCTTTGAGAAATAAATAAACTCTTTAACCACAAAAATATTTATTTAAAAGCTTATAAAAATTCAATGGTTCGAATCCCGCAATTTTAATACGAACAAATTTCTACCTAACATTTAAAATATAAAAATATAAAACAGAAAAATAAAAAAAAAACCTGCACGTGACAGAAGTAACAGAAATCCTGGAACTATTACACAACATAAGTGCTCTGTTAAATGGAATGGATGGAATCCGTGTGCTTTCAAATAAAAAATAGTCGCTAAAAGCTAAAATTGTAACAAGTGAGGCGTTTTAAAACGCTACCTATCTCTTTGAGCAGGTGCGGCTGTCGGCGGAGAGTTTTTACACAAATCAACATTTATCACGTTCAACGATGAACTAAAATGGCTCGGAATTACAATGTATTTTTTTCTATTTATTTTACTCTTATTTTGTATTTTCTGTTTTCTTGGAAATATTTATTTAAATTTATATTTTCATTTATTCGCTCTGCTGTCGAGGCAAAGCGTGGCGTTTAGTTCCGCTACTCAACACGCAATGCTTCAGAATTCGGCGGTAAGTGGGGAAGAGAGTGTTTTGACATGAGGTTCCGTCTGCCTACCATGCTGTGTGCGGGATTCAGCGTGAATCTAATTTGATTTTTATTTTCTTTTATAAATTTCTATGTAGGTATATATTGCTCTATAATCTATATAAATGAGCAGTGCTATAGGTTTTTGTTTCCAAGGTGAAAATCACTTTCGAATGTAAAAAAATAAATAAACGTGATCCAACTCTAGTGCATCTTGGATACCGTACATATTTACTTTATTTAGTACCTACTTTTGGAAATATATATTTAATTTACATATTTAAGACTACAAATAAAAAATAAAAGGAAATTTTACCGAACGATATCATAAATCCAGAACGATGATGGAAGTTGGGATGCTTCAGCTCATTATGGGAAATACTAAAGTTGAAGTGATTTACGTCCCGAGGAATAATGAGATTGCAGGAAGGCGTAGTGAGAAATGTCTTACCTTTGAAAATGAACATTTCTATTAAAAACTGCAGTTTGTGGATTTTCTTTAGATTTCTTAATCATTTTGGAAAAAGAAGCTTTTTGTTTATTATCATCTAAATAAAAACACTTCTTGAATCTAGTTTCTTGATAGATGTATATAAAAGTTGCTATGACAAATTAAACAATGATAGACTTAACTAGTAATATTCCATATTTTCTTATTTACATATAAACATACATGTAAATTCATTCATATTCATATGGGAGACATAGACAATTTAGTATGAAAATCCAGAAAATCTTTATGGATAACCTTGTTTTTACTTCAAGCCTGCACAAATAAGTAACAATATATTTTAATTTCCGTTCCCCAAATGTGTCTTAGCACTAGGTTCCCTCTGCCTACCCCGCTATATACCCGTATATACATTAATTTGAAAAAAAAATAGAGATACCTCCAACCTCGACCCACTCTTCAATTTTTACGGCACTCAAGTCAGAATTTTATTACAAGTTCATTAATAAATGTCACCAGGCCGAGCTTTATTTAAATACCATTGACAAGGGTGCTTTAGAATTATTAATGGTTATGATGTTAATTTTTTCATATTTGTTCTGGGTCATCGTTTATTCATAATGGAAGCTAACTAAGCTTAAGACGTAGAACTTTTTGCATATAAATATTATATATATACGCTAACACTACTGAACCTATTATCATGAAACTTCTTAGACGTATAATAAGAAAGGACTTAGGATACGATACTTTTTAACAAAAAAAATATATTAAAAATATGCTTTGGCTACAAAAATAAGTTTAAGTGAGCGAAGTCGCGTTTGAGTGTCTATTGAGAAAATAAATTAAAATAATAATTTTACAATATGGCATATGTATGTTCTCGTTTTATATACATATTTTAGTTAAAATGCCGGCAGAAAATTTCAATATTTCACATTTTTGTAAAGCAATATTCTTTGTTTCAATGACGTTTTATTAGTTTTTTAATATAATTTATATCAAACATTTATGGTACAAATTGTTAAAATCAACGTATTACAAAATTTCATTAAGATTATTATAGGAATTCAATGATTATATCTATCTATTGTGACGTAGTGAGATAGTGTCTGCCTGCAAGCGCGATGGTCGTAGGTTCGATGCTCATTTCGATCGATTCATTCCTCGTTCAATTTATATTTATATTTTCTCTCCTTGACTTATGTAACTGTACACACAGTGCCTCTCATTTGGGCGGAAAGAGAGTGAAGTGTGTTAACACTAGGTTCTTTATACATAACTTGCTAAATACATTCAATTTTTCAATTTTCTGTACGTACATTAATTTAGAACCAAACTTTTCAAGCACAACTCGACAGACTTCTGAAAAGCCTATATAAGGGTGTATTCTATTAAATAAGCTTGGCTGAGATCCGCAAGCTCCATTAGGGCTCTTAGTTGAAGCGCCGCGGGCAACGAGTGGTGCACCTAAGTACTACGTCGTACAGTCTGCTTATATAGTGGTAATTAAGAAATGCACACGTGTGGTGCTCAAAGTTCGTCGAGGGTTCTACAGCCAGTTTGTGATATGTCTTATCTTAGAGATGGAATGGTAAAGCAATATATTATAAATATTTTTTTTATATGTAATTTAGACATGCGAACTATTAGGCAGAGGGAACCTGGGGACCTAGTGTCGTTCCCATTGAGATACTTCCGTTCCCCACTTTCCTCGGAATCTTGAGGCGTGTTAAGTGGCAGAACTCAATTATCTCATTACTCGAGCGAGAAATGAAAATAATTAATATTTTATTTCGTCAAGTGAGAATCAAACCCACAACTTGTAGCATTTAGAGAAAAAAACATAGATTAATGTACAAGCTTATTTTTATTATTATAAAAATAACATCTCACTTCACTAATAGAGATAGACTATTAAAATAAAAAAAAGCTTTGTAATTATTACATATATTCCGATTATTTCATTTATATACTTAAAAAAAAAACATTTATAAAATAAAATACAAAATTTGAAATAATATTTAAGTGCATATTCTTGTATCCATTTGTATTATTAAGGTGCTTTGCCATCATCTCGTGCGACTCGAGGAGACTTTGCACTCCTTGTAAAGAGATAAGTCGTCGTAAGCCCTCATCCTTTTCCTTTGTTACTTATGTTCGTGTAAGCTGATAGTCTCTATATTATAATTTAACTATTACTTGGGTAATTGTAGTTATTTTTGTAATGGCGAGAGAAATAGTCAGCTTCACGCTGTATCCCGCACACAGCAGGGTACGCAGAGGGAACCTTGTGTTAAGACACTTCGTTCCCCACTTTCCGCCGAATTCTGGGGGCCTTGCGTGTTGAGTCGCGGAAATGAACGCCGCTCTTTTTACCTAGACACTAAAGCTATAAAATGAGAATATTATATAATGTTAGTAGAAAGTGAACCCACAACCAGTCGCGTTTATAGTCCCATGTTTATGCCTCTGCGCCACTACTGGCTTATATTATATACCTAATTACTTTTAACTTTTTTTTACTTTAGTAATGATTGAAAATCTTTGAAAAACTAGTCTATTTTTTATAAAACCTACTGATAACCTAAAATTGGTTTGTTAATAAAATATCCATATGAATTAATTGTTATTGTACGCGTTCAATGTACAGTATTTTTACTATATTAGTATTAGAAGCATTAAAGAGAATTTATTTTATTACCACCCAGATAAAATACTAAAACTACTAAAATAAAACCTATAACGATGCCAACGGTTGACATTTATTGATATAGCCTTTTCGATTAGTACAGTGTAAAACTAAATAGTATTAAAATATAAAGAAAATTTAATTATTTTAAACTTTTATATCTTTTTTAACTTTATTTTTTTTTGTATAATATATGTAGGTGATAATGTTTTTCAATATTTTATTATTTTTTTTTATTGTATGAAATGATTTTCAGTTGCATGTAAGTTGCTAATATTTTATCAGAATATTGGTATGTATTAAAATCATCGTCTTTTTTTATGAAAATAAAATTTTATTATGAATCAATCAGCTTAAGTACTGAGTGTTAAGACACTCAGTACCCCACTTTCCACCGATTTTTACGAGGCATTGCATGTTGAGTGGCGAAACTCAACGCCGGGTTTAATGCCTTGGTGCTGTCAGATCGAAAAAAATATTGATAAATGTCGACCGGCCCCACAAAATTTTTGTTTAATTTGTTTTCTGTCCTTAAGTCCTTATAGGGCCTAGAGTGAAAATGGTTTTCAATACATTCAACAAACGATTTGTACAATAGTAATATTACTTTTAAATTCCAATAAAATATAGGGTAAAACCCGGATAGTTGCCTCGGACGGATACATGCCTCAGTTTCAAATGCTCTATGTTAGACGTGTTGTCAGTGTTTCTTTTTGATCATAATAAGAAGCGTCCCGGGCGTAGGACTCGGTGCCGCATCAGCTGTCGAAGTCGGTGCACGAGTTTTGTCCGTGTGAGTAAAAATCTTCCGCGACGATGGTTTGACGAGCGTCAGAATTATATTGGAAAGTAATCTCCGTTAAATATAATTATAACTAAGTGCGGTTTCGGTAAAATAATTATTTCTTTGATTGCATTAGAGTTTAAATTGCACTGTAATAAACGTTTTGTCGTTGAATATGTTTTATTTATTTTGTAAATAAAAAGGGCAAGTATCCGTATCAAAAAGGATAGTTGCCTTACTGTCTTTTGCGGATTGTTGCCCTGGGGCAACTATCCGTAACTACACATTTTAACGAGCAAACAGGTTTTTTTCTTAGTTATTTTTTTCATTTGGTTTTACCTTTTTTTCTTGGTGATATTTTTATTGGGCTTTACTATAGTTTATCTTAAATAAAATAAATTCTCAACAGCAAAATGCCTCGCAAGTATAAACGAAAGCCAGGCGTGGTGCCGCGCCACATCAGCTGGACAGAAGATAGCTTAGCACTTGCGTTCGAAGATCTAAATAAAAAACAAAAAAGTATCAACGAAATATCCCGGATTTATGGCATATCCTCTCGAACCTTAAGAAATTCAAAATAGCAATATCAATTAGCAAATTCAAAAAAATGAAATACTAACAAAGAAGTTAAAGTTGATAATTATTGTGTAGAATGTTTTGAAAATTATAATTTAACTAAATCAAAATCAGATTGGATACAATGTGAGATGTATCGAATGTGGTTACATGAAACTTGTACAACATTCAAAAACCATTGCATGAGATGTGGCAACTTGAAAACCTTGGCTTCTGGTAATAATCAATACTAATGCCAAAGTTATTCCCATAATTATTTTTAATATTTAAGATAAATACTAATATTTAATTATTTTTTTAAATTAAAAAATTACATGCTCAAATTTAAAATTTTAAAACCTTAGTACTTTTAAGTGTTGTTTGGGTAATAATTATAAAGGATCTCAGTAAGTAATTAGAACTGAATACTTATTTAATAGATGCTATGCCAAAGTTAATTCTTATTTTTTTTTGTTGTTCTACCATTAAAATAAATAGTAATATTTAATTATTATTTTGGATACTTAATTACCATTTTGGAGTCTATTTTGTTGTAATTTTATAATTATATTGACTTTGATTAATACTTAATGAAAGATTGTGTTCAATAACAAAAAGTGATTACTTAAATTAATATAAGTTCGTTTTTATTTGAAAAAAAAATAGACAGGCAAGTATCCCTCGAACCATTTTTAACGTTAGGCTAGTATCCGCCATAGTAGGCAACTATCCTCTTTTTTAGAGGCCACATAAAACAGGCTGTACTCAAAAATAATAATATTTATATTTGAAAAAAATGGCTAAGTTAGAAGATTAATATACTATGTTTAAGAATACACTTTGAATAGGTAATGTAGTGGTATACATTTCTAATAAAAGAGCTTTTTCAAAAAGTGTGGCAACTATCCGGGGTTTACCCTATATTTTTAAATCAAGTTTTATTTTTAATTTGATGATAAGCTATGCAGTTACGTGGTTTTACGTTATAAGTACATTGAGTTTCAAATTTTCCTTTTGTAAATGTAGCGAAATTTTAGTATGCCTTACTTAGCAAATTTCGACTTGGCGTTGACTTTATTAGAGTTCCCTGTGCAAGCACTGGTTCATAAGGTAGCGTCAGGAGTTTAAGAAGAGTGTATAATTGGACTGTACCGACCTAAGGTTGTGTGGTTCTTTCTATCTTGTAATATTATTTTTATTTTGTAATAAAATAAAAATATTTCATTGAAATATTTATTACGTTTATATTTCTATTTCGTCGGTCTGGTGTCGAGGCAAAGCGCGGCGTTAAGTTCTGCGACTCAACACGCAATGCCTCCAGTATTCGGCAGAAAGTGGGGAACAGAGTGTGTTAACAGTAGGTTCTCTCTGCCTACCCTGCTGTGTGCGGAATACAGCGTGAAGCTAAAAAAAATATTACAAGATAGAACAAAATATTTCGCAGAATATTGAAATTTCTAAATGTTTTTTTTACTATGTATGAATTTGGCGCAAATAATTTACTATGAATATTGCCTCGCTTAGTACGGATATACGGAAACTATACATATCTGGTTTCTTTATAGGATCTTTGCTTCGACACCAGAGTCCGTGCGAGTTCGTGTGAGTGTAAGCGCGACAAGTTGTGGGTTCGATTTCCTGGAGTGGAAATCGAATCCACAACTGCGCAACGACTAGTCTCTATTATTGATAACACATTTCTTAATTAACACTATTCTATAAAGCAATTGTCTCACCGAATCAAACATGCAAATAAACCTTTAGCTCAAGCGTCCAGCGACATCCGACTACGTTTGCAATGCTAATAGCCACTTCCCGTACACGCAAATTAAAGTTAGACTAGAATAGTTACTTATATTATTTTTATATTAATCTCTAGTATTTTTTTTCTCAATATTTTTTGTGTAATCCAGGGAATTCGAAATACTCTAAGCAGAAAATCAATAATAGGTAAAATGGCAATAGGCTAGTAAAAATCACTATTTATTTACGTATTTCTTATTTATTTATTTATATTAATTATTTATTGTAAGATTAATAATTATTTAGAAAAAATAACCTTAGTCTTGTATCAATATAATCTATTGTATTTTCATTATAATTTTACCATCTTATATCCATAAAACAATGTAAGTAATTTTCGATTTTAGTAGTCAAATTTAAGTAAATTTCTTTAAAGTTAAACAAAAGAAATTTCTCCAATAACGTTCCCAAAATGACGTGATTGTGAATAATTTAAACAATAGATTGCTCAAACTTCACGTAATGATCCATCTTTAGATTTGTTCATTTAATTGAGAGTTCTTGTCAAATATAATCTCATATTCCTCAAGTCTTGTTAATTAATAAAGACTTTGAAAAGTTAAGATCTTATAAAAAAGATATTAATAAAAAGATAGATAACGAGTTCTAATAATTGTTGAGTGTGTCGTTGTTGTTATAAAATGAATGTTTATCTTAATACGCTCTTTCTGGCAAATATAAAAAGGAACGATAGACTAAAATAATTGGTAACTAATAAAATGGCCTAATTTCTAACGATATTTGTTTTTTTCTTAGCTTTACGGTGCATCTCGCACATATCAGGATAGGCAGTGTCCTCCTAGGTCCCCATGTCAGACATTCCGCACCCATTAAGACATTTACGTTCCCCACTTTTCGGTGAGTTCTGGAGGCATTGTGCATTGAGGAGCGGAACTCAACGCCGCGCTTTGCCTCGTTACGAGAGCGAAGAAATGAAAATCCTGTATCTTATAAAACAAAGTCGCTTTTCGCGTCTGTCTTCATCCTTATTGAAACTACGAAAATGCGGGTTGCATTAGGGTTTAATTAATTTTCACATTATCTTAAGTACTTTGCAAACATACATTATATGAATAATCCAGTAGTAAAAGCAGGCGAAGCCGCAAGAGGGTCGCTAGTATTAAATATTTCATTTCCTCAAGTGGATATCGAATCTACAACCTCAGGTTTTCAATCACACGCTTGTCCCCCTGGACACGACTGTCCCCTAACTGACTTCCTAATTTCAAAATATTATTTAAGCAAATCTTAATTATACATGTAATGTACATGTATGTAAAGAATATTTAATATTCTAGCATATTTCAGTAGCTCTTCAGCTTTGCAAGTTTTCACCAGCTGCTATGGAGTGCAGAATGCTCACAGCCAACGAGGAGTTATTTAACCAGTCAACAAACAACTTCACCTCGGGCGGAGATGGACGTTACTGCGGAAATGACCCGGCGACGACTTCACTTATATTTTACTCTTTTTCTGCAGCTTAATTCTTGAAGCTCCTTATGAATAGCTTTTCGGAGCAGTTCAGTAATGAATGTTTTTGTGAAGACAATTTAGTTTATCTTAATTTACTTTTCAAGTTTGTGGGAACCCGTGGGAGGTCTTTGTAGTTGGTTGGTTAGAAGGAAGATATATTACATACTTAATTATAATGTTGGAATTGTGTTTGGTGTGTTGAGCTGAAATACTGTTGTTTTCACTTGTTGGATAAAAGACCTTATTTTTTATTACATTCTTCATAATACATGTTTAAAGATTTTTTTTAGATTCACTAAAAACTAGAAAGTTAGAGCTTGAGCCTAGTGTTAAGACGGAGTGTCTCTCCACTTCCCGCCGAATTCTGAACGCATTTCTTGTTGAGCGGCGTATTCCATATCCTCGAATGGGAATCGAACTTACCTTACCAGTCGCGTTTAAAGCCACACTCTGCCCCTGCGCCACGACTTAAGGCAAGTCGTTATCTTAAATTTAAATACTGTAGCGGGTTTTTATTTTTTTCAAATTTTCTCCTTAGGTATTTTTATTTCATCTGTTGTAAGCTGAATATATATGTGAAATTCATTTTTGAATAAATGCTATCGAAATACTATATGATTAAATTTATTTGTAATTATATATTAAAATGAAATAGCTTTATTTAATGATACACAATTAATGATTGTGAATTTATATTCATATTGACCATAATTCTTCATTAAGTACATTTTATTGTACATCAACTTTTCTGAATAGGACACGTGAAATGGACAATGATGCGAGTTTCCAGTGAACGGTCCAATGACGTGAAGCGTTCAATAGAAAATGAAACAATATCTGTCAGAACGCTACGAGCGAAGAATATGATAAAAAGATATATAAAACGTTTTTTTGGAAAATGTATTTTTGTAACAAATATAAAGGTATATTTTTTTCCAGCATTTAGTAGGGTAGGTAGAGGGAATCTAGTGCTGAGACAATGCGTTGCTGACTTTTCGCTGAGTTTTCGCGAGATTGCGTGTTAGGAGGTGGAACTCAACGCCGCGCTTTTGCCTTGGTACCAGAGCGAAGAAATAATGAAGAAATAATCCCTGAGAGGGAATTGAATCCATAACCGTCGTGTTCCAGTCACCACGATTGTGCCCAATGCATCCAAGACAGTCTATATAAATGTATATTTATTATATTTGCTGAAAAAAAGCATATGAAATTAAAGCTTATAATAACTTTCCAACACTAGGGCAATTTTGATTTTAAAATTATAATTAATTTTACTAAATTAGTAAAAGGAAAAACCACTTAAAAGATAGAGCGAATTAAAACGATGTTTTAAACAAATAGACATTCTGTAGAATCTAAGTAGTTGTTTATTGGCGACGGGCGGTTCAGCTAAAAGTAATTACTAGGAGATTGGTGTCGCGACGTTAGCTAAAGTAACTCAGGAGCTGGAATTTACTGCTGGAATTTTTATTGTATTTAGATTTATTTTGATTCATATTGAATTTATTGTCCTTTTTACATTTTTTATATTATTATAAATATAGTTTTTAATTATATTCGTTAGAGATGACTCTACATATTCGTAGATAATTCATTCGTTTCATTTCTTAAACAATTAATTTTTAGTTAAAGTTAAATTTAAACAAGCCAGTTGTGGCGCAGGCACAAAAAGTGCTGCAAAATCGACTGGCTGTAGGTTCGATTCCGACTCGAGGAAAGCTCTCAACACGCAATGCCTCCAGACTTCAGCGTAAAGTTGGGAACGGAGACGCCCTCTGCCTACTCTGCTGAGTGCGGGATACAGCATGAAGCTGATTTATTTATTACTAAAATTAATCTGGATAATTATATATGGTTTTTGGAACAAAACCACCATAGTAGTGTTTAGAAAGTTAATCTTTTATTTTACCAATTTTTAACTAATTATAAGCATTTTGAAAAACGTAAAATATTAAAACAAAGGAATGCAGCGATAATAAGTATCATTACTTATATTTACATTTCCTTTAAACTAATAAATCACAAAATCTGTCCGTTGAAAGTGCCTATAACTTATAACTTCCAAGCAACTCTTAGTGGTTGGAATTACACGAACAGAGGCTGGCTCTCAGCCAAACCGGTCAGGTATCTGCCTTCTTGTATGAGGTAAATTAAGTTTGTAAAATAATAATACTTGTACTCGTACAAGCTGTGAGAAATATTAAAACAAAAACTTTATTTTTTTTTTCTAAAATTTTTTGACACCTTCTTGACGTGCCATTACCTGCCATTCCTAAAATACCAGAACCTTTCTAACGACATTCTAATCTTCGAAAATACGAAAAAAATGGTTGTACTTTTGTTATTTTTGTGTCTTATTAAAAGTTTGTGATACAGGTATGACGAGTTAGGTAAAATTTCTTTTAATATATTTAATAAAACTTTGGATATAAGCATAGTCAAGTTTTAATTGGTGTTTTGGTGCTGACTTATTTTACCATAGTATGATTTATTAGGTTTTAAAGTCATTGCTATATTACATTTGTATGATTTAGTAAATTAGCAGTTTTAGAAGTCTGTCTTATATATCTCTTCATATTATTCCGTAAATAAATATATAATATGTATTAAGAACTGGTATTAAACTGACCATGTTGTTAGACAATATTAGTTTATTAGGTAGTTAACTTAATTAATTAATTAATTAAAAAAATAGTTTCACGCATAGCAGGCTATTGCTATATACCACAAAAGCAAATAGATTGTGCCCCTTTGCAACGACGGACTCAGGTATAAGAAAATAAATTTAAATTACTTTAAATAGGTATAAGATAATCATTTTAAATTAAAATTTATAAAGATTAGATGCATAACAATATTTTCC
>JAEBDU010006284.1:0-17037 GCA_016802625.1 Heliconius numata | reverse complement strand
ACCTATATAATAAAATATAAGCTTTAAGGTTGTAAAATTAAATAATTTCTCATATTTTGACTATTATTCTATTTATTAATTAAGTTATCTGTATTTATTTTGGAATGTAGATTAAACATAAAAACGTTGTATGGGAGTTACAGAATAAACGAAAATCATAACAGCTGGCACGCGTGAAGCACCACAGTTAAAGAACAAGATATTTTTTTTCAGCTTCATACAGTCAACATCCCGCATCGGTAGGTAGAGAGAGAGTTTAGTGTTAAGACATTCCGTTTCTCACTTTCCGCCGAATTTTGGAGGCTTTGCGTGTTTAGTGGAGGAATTCAAATGCGCGCATTTGCCTCGGTGTATCAGGGTGAGGAAATGATATAATTGTAAATATTTTATTTCTTTAAGTAGGAATCGAAGCCACAATCTGTTACGCTCACAGTCACACGATTGTACCCCTGCGCCACGACTGGCCTCTCAACATCAAAATGATAACGATGTTTCTGTACATTATCATAAAAAATAACTAACAATCCAACTTCCATGAAGCGGCATGAGACTTAAATACTGATACCTTCCAATTGATACAGAATTTTTTATACTTTTCTCATCATAAAACTTCAAAACTAGTGGTATACGAAAGGAAAAAAAATATACTTGACGTGGTTGATTAATTCTTTGACCTTTGCAAAAGTTTCTACGACTTTAGAATTATGCAAGAGTATGTATTAGAAGTTCTTCTACAACATAGTGTGTAATCTGTACCTCTACAGTCTATATCTACATACTGTAGGTACATATCTGATATTAATAGAGCGGCACAGCTGTCTCAACTTTCCCGACGATCACTAAAACTTTTGTGAATAAATTTCATTAGCGATTTTATAAATAAAGTAACAACCAAAAATTTACAAAAATTTGTAAGCATCTATTATTAAAAAGTAGAGAAGAGAAAAATAAATTATTTAAAAAAAAATCAGGGTTTTATCAATAATAATGTAGGTACATAGTATAGAGCCTCATATACAATCAAACGTAAATTTTATTTTGAGGCCAGTCTTGCCGCATGGGCACACACGGGACATGTTGTGGGTTCGATTCCCACTTAAGGAAATGATGTATTAAATATTTTCATTTTCTTCGTTTTGATTTCGAGGCAAATGCGCGGCGTTGAGATCCGCCACTCAATACGTAACGCCTCGAGAATTCGGTGGAAAGAGGGGAACAGAAGTGTCTTAATGGAAACGGAGTAGCTTACCCTACCCTGCCCTGCTATGTGTGGGATACAGTGTGAAAAAAAATGTTAATAATACCAAAACCAAAGAATAATGCTTCAATATTGCGGAGAAGTTTATTTTCTATCTGAAAGTCAATTTCACCATAAATTGCTTTACTAACATTTATATTATTATCTTTTGTTTCTGTACAGAAGCTGCGTTAATAATATATGGTACGTGACATTTTAGTTTACTCAGTACGTGTGTGTTATTCGCAAATGATCTTCATTTATAAACTAAATAGCGTTCGTCGAACGATAATTGCTTTCCCCAATTAGAGTAACTTTTAATTAATAAATATTTTATTTAATTACTAACTTTAACCGGCGACTTCGCTCTCTAGCATGGGTGTAGGAAAGGGGAGAGGGGTTCATGTCCGCTTCAAAAAAGTAAAAATTACAAATAAACTGTATACAAAAAGATCAGTTCGAAATTAAAGTTCCGTTTGGAAAATATTCAGAGGGAACTTTCCACTTCCATTCACTTCCGTTCCATACTTTCCGCCGAAACGTGATGAACGGAGTAGCATTGAAAAATGTTGCAAACTCTTAATTATTTCCATTTAACCATTCGGGCGAAGTCACAAACAAAAACTATTACCATAATTTAAATAAGTTGGACATATATTATTAACGTGAAAGCTATAATTAATAAATTAAAATAAAGAAAAGAAAAGATTATATTCAAAGCAATACGACGCGTGACCCAAACGGCCTTTTAACAATAATTAGGCCGGAAACCTTTAAAGGTTACAGCTTGAATAACAATTTCCTTTTAGTTCAATTGTTTCTTTGATAAAATGTATTATTTGAGGCCAGTCGTGGCGTAGGTGACTGTTAACGCGATAGATGGTGAGTTCGAGAGAAGTAGAGAGCGGAGAGTTGTAACACCAGACATAGACTACCAAACATAGGTATAGAAAATGTATAGTTTCACTATTTCATTTCTAAAGTGGAGGGAAAATTCTGGAGTCGTCATCGACCTACACTTAGAGGCTTAAAGCGCCTATATTTGTAGATCTACTGCATAAAAAGCTTTGGAAAAAAAGAAGAACTAATAAAAATAATATATAAATCAATATAACATCTCTCAAAATGCTAAATGTAATAAATTCTTAGCTTAGCAGTTCTTGAATACTATTTATTTTCAGCTGCACGCTGTATCCATGTAGGAGGGTAGGCAGAAGGAGCCTAGTGTTAGGACACTTCGCTCCACACTTTCCTCCGTATTCTGGAGGCATTCTTTTGCCTCTACACCAAAGCGAAGAAATGAAAATATTATATAATTCATTTTCTGGAGTAGGAATCAAACCCACAACCAGTTGCCGTCACGCGTTTGGGTCTCTGCGCCACGAGCACGACTGGCCTGAATGGGAAGCGCTATACTTATTATCACTTTAGTTCGATGCACAAATTGATATTTTTATTGCATCTAAACCTTGAGAGTTGTCCGAAGTGCCGCGTGTTCTTTTATTAGTTTCCCAAGGGACTTTCGGGGTTGTTGCTTGTTACGAAAGTCGTGAAAAAGTGTTCGTTTGTGATGAATACACGATCTATATAGAAATATAAGTCCTTGTTACTATCCAAGTCTTGGAATACTTTTAAGTTTAAGGTTTCTTTCACGACAACATATACAGCATTCACCAAGATTGGGCCAATCGGATCAAAAATTAGCCTATTTTATTTGTAGTCTATGTTTCAAATGTTTAATAAAACATTTTATTTTTTCTTGTAATTGTCATGTTACTAAATTTTATTTCAGCTTCACGCATATAGCAGGCAGAGGGAACCTACTGCTAAGGCACTCCGTTCAACACCTTTCCGCGGTATTTTTGATTCATTACGTATCTCAACGTCGAGCTTTGCCTTGTTACCATCCATTCCCCCGAGTGGGAGTCGAAGGCACAACCGGCATAATCACACGTTTGTGTAATTGTAAACGCGAAATTTATTATGTAAAAATGAAATGAAAATAATTTAAATATAATTTTCAGTCAGAATAGAATTAAGTTGCGTGTTCACTACACTACGGTTGGCTCCGAAGAGTCGAAAGTATCATAAATATAGCAAATAAATAAAAAATATAACATAAGTTAGTTCATATCAACGAAAAAAAATACAGAACAAGATAAAGATGAATGGATTAATAAGCAATACATATTTGTTAGCTAACAACAAGAAGGAATGCCAAAAATAATAAGATAAATGACATCCAGATCAAACATCGTTAATGTATTTAAATCATAGAGCTGTCACCGAGCGAGGTTCACAGAGATTTGTTAATATGCCTGCCCTATTTTTTATGCTGGGTTTATCATGTTATTTAAAACGCAATTAAAATATTATATTATTTTTACTGAGGTAAACACTAACAATATCATACGGATTCTTTTCTTGTAATAAGTCGATTTTCTATTTCGATTTATGAACGTAATTGGTAGTTTTTAGGCCAGTCGTGGCGCAGGGGCTCAAGTGTGTGACTGTGATCGCGACTGGTTTTGGGTTCAATCCTCACTCGAGTAAATGAAATATTTGTTTAAATTTATATTTTCATCGCTCTAGTGTAGAGGTAAAGCGCGGCGACGCAATGCCTCCAGGTGTTCCAGGCGGAAAATGGGCAATGGAGTGTCTTAACACTGGGTTCCCTCTGCTTACCTGTGCGCGGAATGCAGCGTAAAACTAAACATTAATAGTTTTGAATGTATTTAGTTTCTTCTAAAATAAATAAATATAAATTCTTTGAACTATTGTTTCATTCGGAGAGGAAAACTAAAAAAAAAATACAATATTTTTAGGTCATCTCCGAGCGTTGCGAATAGTGTCCAGTTGAAATAACTCATTTCATACATTATGTAGATCAAACAATGTTGATTTAGGGCCGAGTGTTTCTTCTGAAAAGCAATCTTAGCGGCATCTTTTTGATATTTGTCTTTTTGCGAATTATATTTATTTATATATTTATACAACTATATAGTAACTATATAGTAACTATAGTTATCGCAAGGAATTTCGCTTGCGTAGACTTAATTTCTTGTCACATTTTTTCCATGTATCATCCGTTGTCGAGGACAAAATTTTGGTATAAAATTTGGGTCAAAAATATTTTGGATCCACAAATTCACAACTTTGAAGATAAAAATTTAAACTATACTTACTAACTATATTTTTAATGTAAAATTTAAACTATTACATTAAAAATAAAAAAATCCTTATTCTATCAATTCTCATTTATATGCTCTTTCAGAATTCCCTCTTTTCTCGTAAGAATATATGATTGAAATGAACATTCCCGATTTGATAAATTTTATTCCGGCGCTTGCACAAAAATAATATGATTTTCACTTCTACCTACTTCACCCACTACATTCAGTTATCGTATTCTAAATTGTCTATAAACGGTTTTATGTTGTACTATGGCGTTCATACACCGTGCTTCATAGCCTTAGTATAACTACTGTGCAGGACATTTAGAAACTTATAACATTTTACTGTTATTATAATATTTTGATATAAAGAGGTGATTTTTTTTTTCATTTTGACGTTGTATTCCGCCGAATTCTAGAGGCATTGCGTGTTGAGTGGCGGAATTAATAAAATATTTTTTTATTTATATAACACCACCATACCATAGTTGTCAAAATATATATTTTTGTATATATAAAGCGACGTATCATAATCGTCAAACATTTTTATAATCTATAAAATAATTAATTATAAAACAAAAAAAAACCATATAATTATATAATTGGAATGATTTCTCATTGGTAGAGTTTGAATTTGGAACTTAGTTATATGTGAGCATTTCAACTTGACACGTTAGTCCTTCAAAGTGTCATTAATCTAAACTTTCGTGTCGGAGTCGAATCTCCGTGAAATCATTAGTTTAAAGGTTACAACGGAAAGGCTTATCATGTGACTTGTTATTTTAATTGGACTGAAAAATAATGAACTAGCACTACTAGCCTTTCATTAAACAAGTTGTATAGATACACTATTACTAATATAGTATTTAATTATCCATGACCTAAACGTACGCCGCCAATATTGAGTAAAATAAACAAAAATATTGAGGAATCGGTAGAAAATGGGGAAGTGAAGTGTCTTAACACTAGGTTTTCAGGTTTAAAAAATATATATTTTGAATGTTTTTTCTTATTAGGATCCGGTATCTATAGATTAAAAAAGGGACCCTATTACTAAGACTTTATCTTATGAACTGTGATAGTTAAAATGCTGAACTTTTAAAATAGGTATGTGTTTTCTTTCCGCTATAATAACAAATACTAAAAAACAGAATAAAATAAAGAAAAAGAATTAAGAGTAATCCATACAGCAAACGTGATTTTTTTTGTCGTTTTTATAGTGGACCCGAACGCGGCTACGCCCGCTTGAACTATAAGAATATTTATTAAATATATTTATGAAATTATTTACAGTTTTCAATAGAGAGATGCGTTAAGCAAGCTCATTTTGGGTGACGTTTTCTAACAACAAACTTTGCAAATCGTTGCTTAGCAACGACGGTTGTTATTAAGATGGCGGAATAAATTGCATGTCAAATTAATAAATATTTTAATATATTGGTAAATATCGAAAATATTACAAATATGAGAAAAAAAAGTATCCTATGTTCATCACGAGACACTCAAGTATCACTTTATGAGTATTTTATCACAATTAAATTAGCGGTTTGGGCCTGATTGCGTAAAAGATAGACAGACAGAGTTACTTTCGAATTTATAATATAGGTATGGATGGTATGCAACCCTCTGTTTGCAAGTACGACTCGCACTTGACCGATTTTTTGCATTGTCATTTGGACAAATTTTATCATTTGGCACAGTGTACAATGCTCTAGGCTAAGTCTAGAACAGTAATATGACTTTTTGTTTGGACCACATTTTTTGCGAACTGGTTATGAAAAAGCCGCAATATTGGTAATCCCTGGCGGCTACTGGTACTGAGCTCATTGAGTAGTAAATTCGGTGAAAAGGGGAAATCGATGGATATTGGCAGTTTATTCAGCCTATCTAGCCAATTGCTTTGTAAAATATAGCATAATAAAATTGTTTAGACAATAAATAGCGTTTAAACATTTTTTTTGTTATTTTTTAAACACAAGTAGCCTATTTCTACCGTATTGTAAATATGTATATTACAATACAATTGCCATTTCCTCGTTTTAGTAACAAGATACACAGCAGCGTTAAGTTCCGCAATACAATGTACAATGTCTGAAAAAATAAAGCAGAAGCCATAAAACTTTAATTATTCGAAATTTTTAAGATGTAAACAGAGAATAATATACTAAACAACATAATTTGGATAATGAGGGCTCTTGTTGCTTACATTTTATTACCTAAGTAAGTGACTTTACGCGTGTCGTTTCTTACTCTCGGGTCGTCTCCGAGGGTTATCTTACCACGTGACCTTGCTTCCTGTCACGGTCGCAGTCCTGTTACGTCAGCACCTTTCCCTTGGGGCTTTTTGCTTACTTAGACTATTTTTAAGGCTTTGATTTTTCTTCTAGATAAAAAATATTTGCAATTTTCAGATAATTGTGGCTTTTGTTGATTTTTTTCAGCTTCACTCTGTATTCCGCATGTAGCAGAGTAAGTGGCACCCAGTGTTAAGACACTCCGTGAAAGTGTGTTAACACTTTCATTTCCTAAATCCCAACTAAGATGCTTAAAAACGGAGCATGTTATCATTAGATTCATCCTGTCTACTCTGCCAAATACAGTAGACATCGAAAGTAAGAAGGAATTAGTATATAAATATAAAATTTAAACTCAAAGTTTAATTTTAACTCCACAATAAATAATTATTATTTACATCTTTTTATTATTATTATTAGTATATACAGGTGTACTTAAATAAAAACGTCACGTTCAATTGTTTGTAAATGAAACAAACAAGTGTTGTTTTCATTTAGTTCGCCATATTGCCTCTATTGGAGATAATACAAGAGTAATATTTCTATCACGTACTCTAAACTGATTTATAGGCTCTATAATAAACTGTTTTCTATATACTAGGACGAAGTGAAGGCAAAATTCACTAAAATTGTGATTATTTTATATATCTAAAGTAAATATTCTATTTAATCTTGAAATTCTTACTTGTTATGCATACTAACGAAATGATAACACGCTTTATAAATTATATTTTACACAGAAATTATATGTATAATAATAGATAGGTAGGTATTAAATTCGTTAACAAGAAATCTGGGATTTTAGTGTTAAGAAACTACGTTCCCATCAAGATTCTTCTGTTTCCCGTCCTTCGAATTCTGGAGGCGTTTCGTGTTGAATGGCGGATCTCAACGCCGTGCTTAGCCTCGACATTACAGCTAATGAATGAAAATATTAAATATTAGCGGCCCGCCCGCGGCTTTCCCCGCGTGATCTGCCTTATTATTAATTTCTCTCTCCATGAATACCTACGTCTTATAAGTGACGTCCATGCAAAATTTGAGATTCCTAGCATTTGTAGTAACGAAGTTTCATACAATCTTTCGACCCCAAAAACAACCCCTTAGAAATCGAATATTGCAAATTCCCGTCTTAGCGAGCACCTAGGTCCTATTAATAACTGTTATGTAAAATATGAGATTCCTAGCACTTGTAGTTTCTGAGATTTCGTGATGAGTGGGTGACCTTTCGATTTTATATGCATGGATAGATAGATAAGATGGAACCCACAACCTGTCTAATTTTCAGTAACATGCTTGTGCCCCTGCTCTATGACTGGCCTCATGATATTATAGTCTTTATAAGAAATATATAATAGAATTTGTAAAATAACGCCTTGTCCAAGTAGCTAGATATTGCACAATCAAGCGATTGCCCATCAATTAGATAATTATTATTGTGCAAACTACAAACTAGGTATTCTAGGAATCTATCTAGTTGCTACTTTTAGTATCACTTTCAACCATTATTAACTAAAGTAATTGCTCTGATAAAATCTACACACGGGTGTCGTAGGCACAGTTGTACGTCGATAGAAAGAAATTTAATTACGAACATGGGGTTCAGGGTCAGCGAGGGTAATTATTATGTTTCCGTTAATTTCAAACTAGGTCCCCGGGGTATAACTAATGTATTAAGTTTTGCTGCTTTGGAGGTCTTTATAAGGTTAAAATTTTTGTAGAGAAATGCGAATGTAGTTGATAGATTCATTTTTTTTCACAAATGAAATATGAAATCAGTTTATTATGTTTCGTAAATAGGGCACAATAATGGCGTGCCGTGAGTTCGATTTAAAATAAAAAAATATTTTACAGTAATAAAGCAAAAGATTATGTAGTTCGTATTTTTTATTTGTAAGTATAAGATTGCTGCCTAAAATTTTATTTGCTTAAAGTTTTCTATAGGCGTTAATAATAGCGTCCTATTGTTTTAAAGTCATATGTAAAACTAAGAAATAAATAAAAAAATAAAATAAATATAAAATTAGATTTACGCTGTATCCCGCATAATAGGTTGTCAGAGAGTACCTAGTGTTAAGACACTCCGTTGTAATAATGTCTCGGACATTGCGCATTGAGGGCGAAAGTCAACGCCGCGCTTTACCTTTTTACTAGAGTGATAAATTGAAAATATTAAATAATTCATTCTCCCGAGTTGGAATCGAACCCACAACCATCACAGATTTTTTATAGTATTTATAAATTCATAATGTTTTTAATGTTGTGCAATATTGTACCTATATGTATTTTTGTTACCATAACATGCATTTTAGTTTATAAATTAACTTTTTCCATTTTCCTGTGGTCTTTCTGATCATTCATTTAAATAATGATGAGGTAAACATACATTTAATATGTACTTGCATATATTAAACCTATATGTTTTATCAGCTTCACGCTGTATCAGGATAGAAGGAAGGAACCTAGTGTAAAGACACTTTCAGGCACTTTAGGCTTTGCGTGTTGAGCGGCGGAACTCAACGACTCACTTTGCCTTGTTACTAGAGCGAAGAAATGAAAATATTAATAAATTATAATTCATTCCCTCGAGTGAGAGAACCTACAACCGTCGCATTTAAAGTCACACGCTTGTGCCACTGCGCCACAACGGCCTCAATATATATGGATATTTCATAAAATCGTATATAAGTAGATAAATAATGCAAATCTTTTAGTTGTTGTGTGCCGTAAAAATGCTCTAAAGAAATCCAACAAATATATAAATACAAGATTAAATTTATGTTTAATTTAAAATATTAACTATATTTCTTTCAAAATATGAATTCTTTTTTCTGTTTTCAACGTACAATATCCCATCAACAATATTTATTAATAATTGTATTTTAATTGCGTTTTCAATAACGACCCAAGATATTATGACGTTCTGAAGACAAACAAGATAATTTTTATTTTATAACAACTGTTTAAACACCTTGTAGTCTGTAGACTGATATTTATTAATAGTGAAAATTTAATTAATTTGTATAGTTCACAAAATATTTCAATAATTTTCCAAAATGTTAAAAAAACTGTTTTTAACTTTAGTGATTTTGGTATTGCTCGCGAATGATACAGGAGGTAAAGGACATAGGGGTCATAGAGGTCATAGAGGCATTCATCACAAATGGGCTTCTGTGACGCAGCCGCATTCGGTTCACAGTTATCCTCCTTCGACATCTGGACTGTCGGGACCGTCGAGCCCATGGTCCTCATGGAATAAATACCCCTCATCTCCAGGATTGTCTGGAACTTCTTCAGGAGGCAAATATCCACCGTCAGCTGGATTATCTGGTTCTGTAATAAATACGGGGTATCCGCCCAGCCGCGGGAGGCCATTCGCTGGCACCGGCTTTCCTAACAATGGAAATCCCGTTGGCAATCAACTGTATCCACCATATCCAGGTCTCACAGTAAATGATAAACCTTCATATCCTCCATCGTCAGGTTTATCTGGATCGAGAATTGAACCTACACCAAATTTTAGTGGATGGCCAAGCTATAATTCACAAAAATATAGCAACAATAACAGCCCGTCTGGCTATGGTTATGGCCCCTATAACAACTATACACCGCCTTTCCATTAGTGCTATAACTAAATAAGCTTGTTTACGACTGAAAATATAATAAAAATACCAATATGTAAGTTATATAAAAATGTTTGTATAATATTAATATAAAAAATCAAAAAAACTACAAAAAATACTATTTAAAATTTAAAAAATAATGTTATTATTAAAAATATGGTTTGGGACAAACCGTTCATGACGTCACATTCCGGTCTGAATGTTTCGCTTCTCGATACTCGTTATTGCAATACAAAAATAAAATATAGTATTGTTTTTTATTTTCATCAAAGGAGGTAAACAAATAATAAACAAGTATTTCTTATATTTTATTGAAATCGTCCTCATAAAGTCAGGTTTAAATAAAAGAAAGTAATTTCTACCTAAACTCGTACCTTACATACCTACTTATCCTTTTTATTGAAAATAATGGAGGACTGTTTTTTTATAAACTACAATTAACAAGTAACAAAATAAATTTTAAATAATTCCTTTGTTGTATCGGCCTTCAAGGACAAAATTCAATTTTGTTCGATATAATTGATGTTTCCTTAAGTGGCTTCTTAAAACGTGAACATTTTACAGCTATTCAGCCTGTTTCAATTAAAATTATACAAAAACATTAAGATCCATTTTATTTTTTTACACATACGAGTAGACATTTTTTATTCTTAATTTCTTACTTCTTTTTATAAGTAGATAAGTAAGTAAGGTAAGTACATGTAAAGTATAAAATATTTTAATCGTGTTTTTCCTGAAGTAATACCTAATTATTTATATAGCAACTGTATATGTACGTATGGATGTATATTAGCAATAAATAATACTTAATAATGTAGTGTTTTTCACGATCAGTGTATATATATTTTATTACATACCTACTTGGATGCGATCCTGATCTCTTTCAGCATAGCACAATTTTTTTACCAGGGCTTACCACGCTACAATTTATTTTTTAACTTTTCGTTGTATCCCGCATGTAGCAGGGTAGGCAGAGGACAGAGCCTAGTGTTAAGACACTCCGCTCCCCAGTTTCGCCTAATTCTGGAGGCTTTGCGTGGAACTCAACACCGCCGAATATTGACAACAAGCGAAATAATAAATTGGCCCCTTCCACATATAGGCCAAAAATTTATTGTTAACAATTTTTGTTATACAAAAACTAAAATTTATTCTTTTTTTTTATAATAGTCCTTGCTTACAATATAAAACTCCTAATATACTATATAATTAAACGTAATAATGGAACAATAAATATTATCACTAGCACGTTAACGTTATCTATGCTATATGCACCATTGTTCATATGAAAATTTATATAATATAATATTTTATCGCACTGCACTTCGTAGTTTGTCATTCCTTCGCGACTGTACATAATAATTTTGCAAGTTGCATTCTTACTAACATACAATCGTTGGTTTGTCACCGGATCCTTTATTGTCGTTAATTTCCAATCAATTATATCACTTTCACTTTTAATGGGAGATGCCACGATTTCCTCAACTCCTGGATCTTCCTTCCAAAGACTCACGTTTGTGCCATCTTCCGTCATCTTCCTTGTGTTATAATCGCGTATATAGCGATGGAGAAATGCTTGAGCCAAATAACAGTATATAGCTAGGGTCTCGCTTAACTCTACATCTTCTATTCTCAGCCAGCATTGCTCCGAACGGTCGTTTCTATTGGGTAATTCCAAAGGAAACGGTAACACTATATAGGGTTTGGGATTTGGTACCACCTGTGACTTGACAGCGGAGAAAAAGAAAATGTTTGCAAAAAAAATAATTATAAGTAACATTTTAAATGTGCACTTGGTACGACGTCATGGTTTGAAATGATTGTCTTGGATATTCGTAGCGGCAAAAAGTGAAGCGAATATTGCCTTCACAGACAGTGATTATTGGATGGGAGGTTGCAATTTTACGTTTATTTGTCACAGTTTTTAATTCGATAAATGTTTGTGTTATATAATAAATTTTATTATCAGATTTAAGCTGTATTCCGCACACAGCAGAGTAGGCAGAGAGAACCTAGTGTTGAGATATTCTGTTCCCCATATTCCACCGAATTCTAGAGGCATTGCGTGTTGAGTGGCGGAACTCAACACCGCGCTTTGCCTTGACAGGAGAGCGAAGAAATGAAAATATAAATTAAAATAAATGTTTCATTTCCTCGAGTGGGGATCGAACCCACAACCAAAATGCACAACATTCCAACGTTTACAGTTAAACTTTGTACCCTTGCGCCACGACTGGTCTCAAAGTTATATAATATATTTTATTACTTATTCGGATAATGAAAAAAGACAAATGCAAATCAACCAATTGAGAGAGAAGTGAGAGTTTAAATTGCGCACTTTATAGGGTTTTATGAAACTATAGATGGTTTGGCCTTGTGTTATAGGTTTAAATACCTAATTATATATTAATATTTTATTTACTTGAGAGCAAATATGTACGAGTACATTCCCACATCTTCAATTTTTTACGTAGGTAACTAATAGAAAGTGTGTTTTTGTCAATTATAATCTTAGTTATTGTTGTTTCACGCTATATCCCGCACGTAACAGGGTAGGCAAAGGGAACCTGGGATGTTAATGTGAAATTGAATGTCTTAATAGTAGGTGTATTAAACTCTCCGTTTCACATGAAGATACCTCTAGCCACCGTATTCTGGAGACATTGCCTGGAGATTGAGTGACGGAATGCAATGCCGCGCTTTGCCTCTACTAGAGCGAGGAAATATTTAATAATTTAAATATTTCATTTCTCAGAGTGAGCATCGAACCCAAAACCGTCGCACGCTTTGTGCCTCTGCACCTCGACGGAATTTGTTATATTTATTATGAAAATTAATTAAGTGTCGTTATGTATTACTCACGAATAGAATAAACAGAATATAATTAGCGTCTCGTTCAGTTTCTCTCCGCAGTCGTTGAATGAGTCGAAGACGCGTGATAATTGTTTAACACGTTGCCTGCCAACCTACGAGTATACTCGTAGTACATGATCTGGACTGCACCGCCAACTACGAGTATTTTCGTAGTTGATTGTATGCGATTTCTGACGAATTTTAAACCAGTGGCCGTGTAAGGAGGACGGGGTTAAATTCTTTGGCATTTGGAATAAAACATTACTTAAATCAGAAAATTAAGTTTAATAGAAAAAAAATAAGGTACATCACTGTGAAGTCACAAAGGAGTGAAAAATTTTAAAACAATTTTCAACGCGTAAGGCAGGTTTTTCAGGGCATACCGGACAATAGTAAACTGTTTCTTTGCGTTTTTTTTCTTTGGTGCAGACACGACACGGCTTCGTCGGTTTTTGTTTTTTTTGGATAAGTGGTAAACGCTCTAAGTAATGTAATTCTACTTGCTTTTTCTGCTCATGATGACTGTGTTTTATGAATTTCTCGCCTAAAAGATATTTTACAACCTCATCTTTGAACGAAAGAGCATCTAATTTCTTTTCTGGAGGAAGATTGGCTTGTTGGTTGTAGATCATACATGCGTTATGAATGAAAGATTCAAAAATGTGGATCGCTAGTTTTTTGTACCAAAACAATGTCTTTCTAAGAGCTGAGTAGTACGAGAGCATTTGATCTGAAAGATCGATCCCGGACATTCCGTTGTTATAATCTCTAACTACATTAGGTTTTATTGAAACTCTACCGTTTTTATTTGGCACGGGAACCAGAATAGGTTTATGCATATTAGAGATACATAACACCTCCCTCTTATCCTTCCAGTTGCACACGAAAATATTGTTAGTTCTCTTTGTAATCATCTGGCCTTTTATCAGTTTGGTGCTCAACAGAGTTTTAGGGTTTCCTTTGCGATTTTTTCTCAAAGTTATACTCGTAGTTTGGCAATAGCTAATAAAAATCCTATTTTATTGCCATACTACGAGTAAACTTGTAGTTAGAACTAGGATCCACTGCCAACTACGAGTATACACGTACTTACCATTTTGTATGGTGGCAATAGCCATAAAAAAAAAATACTACGAGTATACTCGTATGGCAGTTAACGTGTTAAAATATTTTTTTCACATTACTTCGTTCTGTTCATTTGTAACTGCACTTAATAATATCAATAGCGGCACAGTAGAGTAGGCAAAGGGAACCTAATGTTAAGAAACTAAGTTCCAAATTTTCCGCCCAATGCCTTGTTGAGTGGCGGAACTCAACGCCGCGTTTTACCTAACGAAATAACGTACAGCCTATCAGTTAAAAGTATAAACTTTATTTTTATAAAGCCTCACCACAGAAAAACAAAGTGTCACTAATTTAGTTTTAATAACTCAATTAATTAACTGTTAGTATTTCATAATTACATATTTACTTAAATTCGTAGAAAACAGCGTTAATCGTAACAATGTTATGACTGATAGGTAGCTATTGAAAACAAAAACACAATTTATGTCAAATATGCTAGAGATGAAAATGTTTATCATATATTGTAGCCTTTGGCCTTTTAACTTATCTATTCTGCTTACTGACTCGACCAGGAAAGCACGCTATAATTCTCACATGAATGACGTCTTATTGATATAATTAAATGCGCGCAGCATTTGGAGTAATATTGAGTGAGAGATCAGACGTGTGTTCATTTTCATATAAAATGGCCAACAGGTTATGGTTGTGCCTATTTTTATTGTATTTAGTTTTGAATTATTCGGACTGTGGAAGGTTTTCTAGTGGAGGTTCAAGATCTAGATCTAGTGGTGGTTCAAGATCTAGTTCAAGTGGGGGTTCAAGATCTAGTTCAAGTGGGAGTAGAGGATGGGGCTCCAGCAGGTCATCGTCAAGTTCTAAACACAGCTATCCCTCATCTTCCGGCTATTCTGGATCATCGAGCCAAGGCTCACATAGTTACCCCTCGTCCTCATCGGGCTTATCGGGGTCAAGGTCTAATACAAATTATTGGAATCCATGGAAAAATACTAATACTGGATCGGGAAGTTCAAGTTCCTACCCTTTGTCAACAGGATTATCTGGCTCTGGTTTTAGTTTTGGCAGCAAATATCCAGCATCAACAGGATCTGCAGGTAGTAAAGTCCAACCATGGCAAACTATGTTATCTTATGTTAACTCGAAAGGTGAATTCAAATACCCTGGGTCATTAACATCTTTATTATTTGATTCAGGATCCGGAAGCAAATATCCTTCATCTACGGGATTGTCAGGCACAAGTGGTATACTGATCTCCTCAGGATCAGGGTCCGGCAGTAAATATCCAGCGTCAATCGGGCTATCTGGCTCAGGTTCCGCTAGTAAATATCCAGCATCATCCGGGCTGCCTGGCTCAGGTTCCGCTAGTAAATATCCAGCATCAACCGGCCTATCTGGCTCAGGTTCCGCTAGTAAGTATCCGGCATCTACAGGCTTATCAGGGACAGGAAGTGGTAATACATGGCCAACGGGATCGTCAGGATCTTTATCAGGAAGCAAATATTCGCCTCCAATAGGATTATCAAATACAGGAAGTGGTAAGCACAATTATCCAACTCACTCAACGGGATTGTCAGGGTCAGTAATTCGTGATCCATCGATACCACACCACACTGTTTCTAACAATGTTCACTCGAAGCCATCTCCTCCACATCACACAAGCAGTAGTTACAACACAAACAGTGCGTTTGGATCAGGATTTAATGGGAACACACACTATGGATATGGACACAGTAACTTTTATACAGCACCACAGCACGTATATGTAACAGAATATAGAAATTCTAATAGTCGATTTGGTGATTTGCTGACCGGTCTCACATTATACAACTTAGGTCGATCACACAGTCACTATCACGATCACTACTATTACGATGATTACTACCGACGAAGATATAACACAGGAAGTCATCACAGGTCTTATGAAAAGCCAAGAGATGAAGCTTATTGTACTTTAAGAGTCAAAGACAATGGGAAATTTGAAGAACTGAAAATACCTTGCGAAATTGTATCTACATTTACTGAAGGAAGTAAAAAATCTTCTGTAACAGAAACACAAACAGTATGTGTTTCAAATTATACTGTCATAAATAACACGCAACCTACAACATTAACTACGCCAAGCAACATAACCGCAGTTTCTAAATTACCAAATAATGAAACATTATTAAATTTGAATGTTATACCAATGAATGCTTCTACAGCTCCATTACCAAATATCACTATTTCTCTATCGAATTCGACATTAAATTCATCTAGTTTGCCAGACACAGCAACTCAAAATATAAATGTATCTACAACAATGAAGCCAATTCTTGCATCTATTAATAATACTGCTCCAATGGTGAATCAATCAGTTACAACTTCTAATATAAGCATCATGAATTCAACAAAATGCACGACCACGACAGACCCGCTCAGTGTAAAAGGTCCTCCTGTAAATACAGCAAATATGGATTGTGAAGTTAATATAATTACTAAAGAATCCAGATACAGCACAAAAATCGATTGTCAAAAATTAATACAATATTCCAAAATGCCAGATCCGCCTAAAAAAGAAAGCCCTGTTGCTCCTGAGAAGAGTAAATTGAAGTCATGGCTGTCTAACCCGCCATGGTGGATGTCTATGTTCATTGCCTTGTAAAAATCTAACATTTTATATGGATTGCATGCGTAGATTAATGTCAGAAATTTTAATTAAATTAGATTTCAATGAATTCATTAGTTATATGCTTAATTATATTTATTGTTTATTTAGTATTAAGTTGTAGGAATTT
>JAEBDU010006283.1:0-11678 GCA_016802625.1 Heliconius numata | reverse complement strand
CCTCGGGTTGGTTGCGAATGCAGCCGAACGGCAATCTTTACTTGCCCCCCGCCCCGCGCGCTCTGTCCCCTCACCTCCCCGCGCCCCGCTCGATCTCTGCCAACTTCAGTACGGAGGTGTCCGCGGGCGAGGCGGCACGTGCGGTGCACGCCTCGCTTCATTGTATTGTTTTGGCTGTGTACACCATTGTTGTATTCCATCCAACTGCAATCGATAAGATATTTCAGTGAAACACTGCGGCCTGCGTTATTTAATACGATAGTGCTACGACAATAAAGCTCTTATCTCCATGGATATTGCTTATTGATAAGTGAAACTCGATCGCATTATATAGGACGGTTTGTGTTTTGTTGTTGAACCATAAATGTGCAGTGATCTCCTTGATATAAAGAATAGCATGCAAATCAATAATCAAGTGGATGAAGTGGACCCAGCAGTGTACAGCGAAGAGCTCTTCCCGTGCGGTGAATAACTCGGTTGCATATTGATTTGTCGGACAGGGATCTCTGGAAACTGTCGTCCTGTTGCGGTAGGTAAACAAAAGCCAATGCATGTACACAAATATATTATATTATTATTATATAAATGTATTATTTTATACTGGTAACATTCGTGTTCAATTAATGCTAAAGGTTTTTACCTCAAAATATATCAATTAATGCGTCATAATTTAATAAATATATCAATTATACAGTATCTCAAAATGGATGTGTTCCATCCATCAATCACAGTATCCGATTAATTGGTTTTTTTATAGGACTATTTAAAAGAAAAATACAAACGAATCTATTCATAGAACCTCGCAAAAGAGTAACAATACTTGCTAGTGCTTGTATTAAAATAAAATGGAGATGATAAGAATAACAAGTGGAGCCAACGCTTATATTATTATTATGATTCCTATATTATATTATAAATAATAACCTTTATAGATACTTACTTTACGTTTTCCTTTTATATATAAATATAATAAACAGCAAGCTGCTTATTAAGGTGTTAAGGCTGCTTGTTCAAGAAATTTCGTTTTTAATTAGAGCCAAGATGAGAAACCGCAAGATTTCAAAAGAGAAGATCCAGAAATAGCATCGTCCACTTCAAACTGTAGGCCTCGTCTTTTCCCAACGGCACTTTCCTCAATTTCTTTTCGGGGTCAATATAACGTGACCTCTTTTTCTCACCTTATATTAAACAAAATTACACTAAGGTACTTAAAATTTACATATTTCCAATATGTCGGTTTTCATTCATATATAATGATGTAGTTGTAACCAGTTCTTATAAAAAGAACATGAGAAAATTAATTGAGCAAGCCTAAGTATTAATTTTTTTATACCTCGTTATTAACCGATTTAATTAGATTAATTGATTTTTGTAAGTAAATTTTTATCTTGAATGAAGTTAAAATATGTCGTCTTAAATTTCAAATTAATTAACGCTCTTAACCTATTTGTTTTGTTGTTTATATAACGGAATATAGGCGCCATTTTAATTTTTGTGTTTGTTAGTATTTCTTTTGTATTCCCAGGATAGTAAACTACTGAAAACGTTAGTAGTTTTTTCAATTTGACCACGTTATGACAATTAAACAATGTGCTATCATTCCAAAGGCCATAAACAAATAATTAAATTAGATAGAAAGATTAATAATATAGAATTCTCGTTAACATTATTTAAAAAAAATGGTTTTTAAACTTATAGGTGCAATTTAAGTAGAAATCATACTGTAAATTTTAAAATGATATGATAGATCGATATGGATGGATTGATTTCATGGCCATAAAGTAAAATTATATATAAAAACCACATATTAAATTATACATTTTCACAGTACAGTAGCGTAGTGGCGTGTCTAATGAAAGATGATAATTAGCGAATATCTTCTGAAGTGGAATCGCACCACATGTCTTTGTTGTCGAACGACGAGTGGAACGTGAATGGATTAGTAGATGATTGGGTCTCTTGTATTTCGTATAATGGTATTTTCTATTAGAATCAAATACTTAATAAATCTATGAAACTGCATTTCTTTTAACTGTGGATTTTTTTTAGATAGAAATGCTTATTTGAATGTTTTTATCTTATTTAAAAAATATACAACAAAAACATTTATAAGACTAGAATTCTTTAGAAATTTTAACAAGAAAACCTCTTTACTAAATAAACAAACTTCGCTAAAAATTTGAATAACCATTATGTACTCGTACCATATCAATAACACAGACGACAGATGTCGAAGTAAATATTTCATACAATGCTTTCATTCGTCGAGCTTTCAAAGCTTTTATACACAGAATAGCAAGCAAACATTTGCACGTGAATCCTGAATATGAGAATAGCCAGATATAGCACCTGGCCATTACAGATGCAAAAGAATAAATATATAATTTGTATAATATATATAAGTAATACTTTTTGGGACAGTGTGTTTTTAAATATATTTCTATAGGTATAATGATTTATTATGTAGGTTTTAAAAAAGACGAATGAAAGAAAGCTGATGTGGATATGCGATTTATTCGTATATAGATAGTCAGTTTACGATAGGTTTGAAGATATAACCAGAAAGGTGGGTACTATTGACGATGAAGAAGAGCATGGTAAGGTGATTTGGGCACGTCCAGAGATTTAAATATGAAAGAATGGTAAAAATAGATTTATGAAGCAAGAGAGAGAGAGGCAGGGAGAGTCCTCGATTGACGTTCAAGAACACAATATACAAGGTCACGTAAAATCACGAGGATCCATCGGAGGGCGTGTTTTAAGAAGCAGAGACCGTCACGCTTGCCTCTGTTCTCTCTCCGTCTATTCCGTTTATTATTACAATTAACTAATATCAGTATCATAATTTTCTTATAAGTATTTCAAATAATTGCCCATACTCACACCTTTGTCTGCGAAAGGAAAGCGCAATAAAACGAGCATTTATTCAGCTCGCTACAATTATACCTCTTTGAAGCATTATTAATTCAATCGCAACACTTTCATACAATCAGCCGTCAGAAACTACAACACTAGTGGGTGCATTGTCTTTGTCGTCAACGCTTATACTTTCTACAATGGCGGGAAACTAAAATAAGTAACGTCTCAATATCCTCTTCCGTATTATTCGAAAGTTATCGATGGACGACAATTATATTTTTTATGTTAATTAATAATTGTTTGTGCAAGTAATAAATTATTAGGATTATTTAATACCTACATTTATTTTATTTATATTGAAAATGTTATGTTTAAATATACCTAAATGAGAAATCAACATTATTGCGTCTAAAATTAAAATATAATAATTTTATTTAGAAAAGAAAGAAATTATAGATCTTAGCATTACCTTTCATAATGGTTTAACTTTTTAACTTGTGCACTTGCATAATTATAACCTTCGCTGAAGGAGAGAAAGCGTTTAACATACTGGTTTATAACATGCTAAACGTACCTTAATATGATTTGGCCTGTTACAAAAGTAATACACCAAAACCATATATTCTAACCTTATATATATTGAATGTCATCGAGATATTACATAATAGCAGCCCACGTGCGGCTTCGCCCGCTTCTTTTTTATTGAAATATATTTAGGCCATAAATGTATTTAGGCATTAAGGCAAATTCGTTCGTTATTTTGATATGTAAAAGTTAAAAAAAGTTGTCTTATTAAATAGACAAATATAAAGTTATTACATATCTAGGCACGGCACACGACTAACGCTGTTTTTCAGACAAAAGACAGCCTATATAAAAAAATAAAGGACAAACAGGCAAAATTTTTAAAATAGTTTATTTTTGTTTTAACATTATCACAGACTTAAATGTTACTTAAAAACTCGTGATATTAAGTGACTACTAGTAAATTTACTTACATGCAAAACTAAAAGACTTAGTTAGGGAGTGTAGGGGATTTTCCATTTTGAGACTTAAAGTCAATGACAAGGAGCTTTTGAGGTTGCGTGTGACGAATACTATTCTTAATATCAAATTGATTATATATATTTTTATAATAAAAAAAAAGTTTTAAATGAAGAATGTATTGGTATCTCAGGAAATACCTTTAACGTTTATCATCACTTTTGTTTACGATAATAGGAATGGTACTTCGCGGTTGGAAATTCCAAAGAGCCCTTATGATTCATCGGGTACCTTTATTTCTTATCCCTAATTTATAAAAAAGGTAATAAAGTCTTTAGAACTACAGCTCATTATTTTTTTAAAACAAATGTTCGAATATTTCTTTATATTTTTTAAACAGTGACGAATGAATGTTATAACAAAACTAAAAAACACCCACAACTAGAAGTTATTAGATTTTTTTGTTTTAACTTTATGTTTTTGCTTATGTACGTACTTATTAATATTATAAATGAGTAATGATATTTTGTTCTCTTTCTTTAGAAGTTTATTAGCTTTATTTTTACATGCTAAATAATTCCTTAGAAATCTCTTAGAAAAGAATCTTTTAATTAACAGCTTGATAAACAAACACCTCGCCCCCGACTTTCCACTGATTTATGAAAGCATTGCGTGTTGGAATCGAGTGGGAATCGAACCCACAACCTGTAGCGTTAACAGTCGCAGGCTTGTGCCCCTGAATTAACTTGAACCATCACAAAAATAGCTTTGCCGCATTATAAAAATCTGGCATAACCGTTATTTATATCAACAAATAAAATATGCCACGTCTGACATATGCGACCTTCATCTATTTTTTGAGCTGATTATTATTAAATTGTTATTTAAACAACAACTTCCTTTCCAACCAAGTCTAATAAAAATTAAAGCTGTATACACAAAACTAATTTTAAAATTTAATTAGTCTATCTAGGCGCAGTAGGATAGAGACTATAAAAGTGATGGCTCAGAGTTCAATCTTTATACGGGGAATGAATTCCTATAAATTTTATATATTTATTTTTAATACTTTCTTTTTTTTTAAATATCTAAATATTAGCTTCTCTGCTTTATATAGAAAAACATGTTAGTGTAAATCGTGCTCGGAAATTTTCCTATATTGTGTCCACTTAAAAAAATCTTATTTCGTTCGAGTCAATAAAACTCTTAATAAGATTATTAAGGCCAATCCAATTTAAGTTTTACTTTAGTTGCAAATAAAGAAATCGTGAATTCACAATATACTCATTTTCATTCAATCATGAACTCCTAATAGTATAACGGGGATGTCCATACACGGGTAATAAATCCATCATTATAAACCGCTATTTCTAATAGTTTAAATAAAAAACGTTTACATTTAAAATTTCAAATTATTTTAAAACGGTATCTTTATGTATTTTGACTGAAAATGTTTTAAATTATAAAAGTCAACGAAGAAGAAGCCATTTTTAGTATCCTTACGCGGCGTTGATTTCCGTCACTCCACTCGTAATATTGCGTATATATATTTGAACGGAGAGCTCACGCAAAGACCTCCACGAAGTGTTTTCTCTCTCCGCCTTACTGCCAAACTGCTAACAAACAAAAAACTCACATTTAAGTCATCTTTATAAAGAAAAATTGCTATGATCAATTTATTATAATTAGACCTAAGGTCTGACTCCATCCATAAACGGTTGCGGGACAAGTGATACGATAATTGGACCGTTTTCCTACGCAGTTGTAGCCCACGCGGTGCTCTGACAAAACATACTCTGCTTCAGTAAGAATATTATGAGGACTTAGTAGATCACAGAATGAAATCGCTTTAAATACTTAACATAATTAAACTATGGTAATTATTTACTAACAGAGAAAATTATTAATATGTTAATGTAAATTAAAAGATAATATCAATTATGCATAAGGCAATTCACACGTAGATGTTTCAAAATAAGCAGCGTCTGAAATTTGATGATCATTTTTCACGTAAGTAAATGTAGGTGTATGTTTTAAGAAAACGACAGAATTTAGCGAAAAGTGCCGAGAGGAAGTAGCTTAATTGGAATTGAGTGTCTTAACACTATGTTCCTTCTCGCCTACCCCGCTGTATGCGTGGTAGCGAAATGCATATACGTCAGTTTTCAATTCGCCGATTAATCTTACTTCATATAGGTAATTCCTTATATTACCATTTATAACCAGAAAATTATTTTCACGTCGTAAAAAGTTACAAATCCCTTATACTTTGTTAGTATAATTATAATTAACTATTATACATTTGGTCTATAATATGTAATGTGATCGTTGGAGCTATTTTGAATGTTATCATCAAGTACTCTTATCTTATCGTGGCAGACGTCATTTTAATGCGCAGACGCATCACGTTGCACAATGTAGTGTGCTAACACTTAATTTAAATTGTATGATTGAAACTCCGTTATATAAGTATATACAGTTTTATCTATGTTATTGTTAAATGAATTTATGAGAATAATGTTAGTAACATTTGTAATGTCAACAGCAATAATAATAATAACGTTTTCAATTTCAACTATGGTCATTTAATAATTTTAAATTACGTTATTTATAATAAAAAACCATACGGCTTAAAAGTTTTGAACTGAAAAGGCATAACAAGTTAAACTAAAAACATTAAGAAGCCTCTTGCAACAACAAAAGTAGTTTAGGTATAAAATGATCATTCTGTGGCAGTAGATAAGAAAATATTTATTGTTTGTTTTGCCTGCAGAATACGCAGCCTTACGCTAGAAAAACTACCCTGCTTTTGAATTCTTACGCAGTCGAGTAAAACGACTTAGTTTATTTTTTTGATTATGAAGTAATTCAATAAGTTAGACATTTTTACTATTTCAATTGTAAATAACAAAGTTGGGAACCAAAATTGAACAGTGGTACTATTGGTTAACCAATAAGCAAATTTAAAAAGAAAGTTAATTCAGTTCGAGACAGTTATCAAGCAACTGTAAATGTACCGCCGCAATACAATGAAGTTAACAGTATTAATATCATTGGTCACGTATCAGAGAAGACGACGGCGAGTATTGAAAAATTATATAATTTTTTTGCGAGGACAAAAAATATAATAGAGCAATTTTGAAAAAGTAAGTATAATGAGGTAATAGATAGATATTTATTTTTTATGAATTTTATTTCATACAATTTTGTTTTTTATTTCTTGTTATGAATGAACAGATCATTTAAATATAATTTAAAAGTTCTATGCCAAGTCAAGCCAAGTTGTGTATTGAACTTGTGTGTTTTGATTTTAAGTAAAATTTTAAGAAATGTATACTCGTAAACAAAGTTTTTAAGTTTTTTTTAAATAAACAGTGTAATGTATTAACAGTGGAACCAGGTTCCCAGTAAAATTTTAAAAGATTCTAAACTATTATATATTTTAATTTATTGTGCAGTTGAGTTTCTGAGATTTTTATAATTAAAAATAGAACATTCGAATGTTCATGATCATAAATTCACTATAATATAATAAACTTTGTAATGTAACAAAATAACCACCTCATACTAAGTTACTCCTAAATTAAATTGAATAGTGATCTTTGAAATTTGAGAGTAGCTGCCAACTTCTCCGTAATTAATTTCGTAATTTTGTGCCTTTTTAGCTGGAACGTAGGTACAATTTGTATAAGAACGATGACCTAAATTTGAAATCGATTTTAAAAAGTTCATAATAAACAGGAATTATTTACTTTAAGCTTAATTTATTTAATAGATGAACAATATTCTGTCAGTCTTTGCAGCTTCAAGCGTTTTACATAGAGTATGCAGAGTGAGAACTTAGTGTTGAGACACTTCGTGCCACCAAAAGAAAAAAGGAAAGATCAATTATGATTTTGTCTTGAATAAATTAAAACAAACTGATAGAGACCCAAAAAAATGTTAGAATTATAACTGAATGATTTATAAAATTTGCGATGAAGTCGCTCTTCATGTTTGCGTGACTATCGCTATTTATCATTGACGTAAACGACTCGTGCCTAAGATCGTTAGATATTAGCAAACATATAATTTTTATTAGATATTGTATATATTGTGTAATCAATTTTATAATAATAAAACACAATTTGAATTTCTTTAACACCCTCATTGCTTTGGTCATAGTCTAAACTTGAAAAACTAGTATTTACTTTAAAAGAAGAGTAACGCGTAGGTTAGTACAGGAAACTAGGGGTCGAAATATCTATAATAATGGTCCGGCTGTTCTAGCAAAACCGGTATTTTCGACTCTGACTTGACATGAATACCGGTATCCCAGTTTTTCCGGATTTGAGTAAAGCTAGAAATTATTATTGAACATCTTTATAGATGTAGTGCTAAGTTAAATGGGGTTTCAGAGAATTATGAAATTAAATTATTTACTAAATGAAACTATTTTTAATCGACACGTAATTATTAATTGTCCTTGTCTGGTCCGCTATCGCCTTTAGCCACTTACTACTTAAAAGTCCTTTAACTATTTGAATACTCACTCCGCGCACTCTCTCTTCGCACAAACGTCTTCTCTTCTACAGGGAATTCGTGGCTTTTTTACCAGAGTTTTACACCTTTCGACTCAACCTATTCCACTTTCTAAGGTCTTCAATATACTTTATTTTCATTTTATATTACCAAAAAGTAGTCGGTTCATCAAGTCCTACAGCTAATTTATATGATACTGAAAAAATCCTATTATCAACGTTAGTATATAACCGTCCTTACGTAATGCATTGTCTTCTTACGCTTTAGAAAGAAAACGGTAAGCAATGACTTCACAACTTTCTCTTTGTTAAATATCGATATGGTTGCCGTGAGCAACAAATGCGCCTTAATCTTTATTGTGAAAACTTTCTGATAGTGGAATAGAATTGAATAGAGAGAGAGAGAGTAGAGAGAGATGAATCGTAAATAAAAAAAGTTTAATTTTTGTAAACGCCTGTCTTTTTTTACTACTTTGATTTTTATTTTAAAGTTTTGGTTTTTAATTGAATTGGGTTCTTTGAAGACACGCTTTGAAGTTAATCAAGCGGTTAAACGTGTAATTAAACCAAATTAATGAGAAATAAATGTGAATGATCGACAACGTTTATCTATAAGATTTAAATCTATAATTTTAATTTTCCTTAATTGTTACATTACATCTGCCAAAATATTATGACGTATTTGAATTTTTCTTTCTTCTTTTTTTCTTTCTTTTATTATTCTTATGTTTTATACCCTGATCAATGTCTCTCCCGCTGCTTACACGAATTAAATACTCCTATATGTATTTCTACATTTAATTTTACCCTAAAAAATTCTCAGTATACTAAATTTTCTTAGTATGTATACTAAATAGAATTCATCGAGACCAAATAATAAATGAACAGATGTCCTTATTTAGCCTTCCTTCCTTCAATTATTAGTCTGTCAGTCACGTAGCGGTGGGAGAAATGTGTAATTAATAAAAGTTAACTGTGCTACGGACGTTCACACCGTGGGCGGAGTTGTTGGGCTGGAAGAAAAATATCTTATCATTAGACTTAGTTTGTGAGACGTTCCATCTTGTTTGTAAGTCTTTAAGAGTATGTAACATTTGTTTTTCATATATCTATATATATAAAATCGAAAGGTCACTCACTCATCACGAAATCTCAGAAACTACAAGTGCTAGGAATCTCAAATTTTGCATAGGAGTTACTTATAGGACGTAGGTGCTCGCTAAGACGGGAATTGGCAATATTCGATTTCTAAGGGGTTGTTTTTGGGGTCGAAAGTTTGTATGAAACTTCGTTACTACAAATGCTAGGAGTCTCAAATTTTGCATAGACGTCACTAGGACGTAGTCATGGAGACAGAAATTAATAATAACATAGTTCACGCGGGTGAAACCGCGAGCGGGCCGCTAGTGTATCTATATATATAAAATCGAAAGGTCACTCACTCATCACGAAATCTCAGAAACTACAAGTGCTAGGAGTCTCAAATTTTGCATAGGAGTTACTTATAGGACGTAGGTGCTCGCTAAGACGGGAATTTGCAATATTCGACTTCTAAGGGGTTGTTTTTGGGGTCGAAAATTTGTATGAAACTTCGTTACTACAAATGCTAGGAGTCTCAAATTTTGCATAGACGTCACTTGACGTAGTCATGGAGACAGAAATTAATAATAACATAGTTCACGCGGGTGTAACCGCGAGCGGGCCGCTAGTACTAGTATATATCTAGGACTAAGATGGAACTAAATTGTTAAAAAAAGTACAGTCGAATTGATAACCTCCTTTTCTTACAGAAGTCGGTTAAAAATAAAAAGAATAAAATAAAATTTAATATTATTAAAAATAATGTAGCGAAGAAAAAAAGTATATTGTGAATCATTTATGGGACTTTTATACGACTTGATTAAATGAATGAAATACATAGAGGTATATTTAGTAACCATTTGTATGATAGAAGAACGTACTCAGGTAGCTTGGACACGTTAATAGAATAAACGACGTAAGAATGGCAGAAAAAGTACTTAGTGAGTGGTAAGAGGCCAGACTTCGTATGACCTTCGTGTCAATAATATTGAAGGAGCATACGTAAAAAAGCATGAGAGGTCTTCGGAGGGTATGTATGAAGAGGTGGTGACAGCAGACGAGGCAAGAGGTATACAGTACACTACATTTGGAATACTATAATTAACAAAGAATCGAGTTCGTTCTACTATTAGGTTTGAATTTGAATTTGCATACATTTCATCATTTCGTATAAAAATGCAAAGGGTTTCTTGGTGTAACGTCCGCTGGTTATAGTAAAATTTAATTAATATTCAGTACACTTGGCGACCAGTCACGTCCAGTGGACGTTATTCAGACGACGAGACCAGACTTCTTATTTACCTTCATTCAACAAATGATTATATTATTTAATTTACTACATTACAAAGATTTAGCATGTGAGTAATGGAATAAGTTAATATTTTTCACTAATTACTTTAAATTAAAGTTTTTTTGCAATTGAAGAGGATAGATAGATATGTTTTGGTCTTTGTAAAATAACCCAATTTGTAATTCAAATCTATCTTCACTAAAATGAATGAGTTATTATTAAATAATTAAGTTTAAAATTTATTGAAAGTGGCAAGTTTATTACTACAAATATTCGACGAATAACTAAATAGATTTTAAAATTAAACATTCTTTAGAACTGTACCTACAATTGAAGTTGTTATTAGAAATGAGTAAATTTGATTAAAATACTGTATACTTCATACTAATAAACCAAAAATATATATTTTCTGTGGACCTACCATATATAAATATTACATTGAAAGATAAATCAATTTCATATTTTACATTTGATCTGACAACCCCTGAGTCCACGGTAAGGGTATCATCCTAACACAATAGCTCAGTGAAAAGCCGATAATGGAATTCATGAGGGAAACCGAAGCCACGCTCCACCCATTCATGTGTCAATGGCTCGCTTCGAAACAAGAGGTTATCGATCTAAAATATGAAAGCTTTTCCCCTGGCATTGTCTTAAACGACCGAGTTAGGTGGATGGAGTGAGCTGAACGTGTTCGAGTACCAACGGATTTAAGTACTTAGCCTCTGTACTCTGATACTTAAATTTTAAATAACCACTAAGTATCCATTATAAAGCCAATGCTTCATTTTATAGTAGCTTCTATTGTCCTTCTTAGTATAATAACATAAATAAATATATTGGCAAATACAAACGGCAACGTTATCAACCTCAATGCCAATTTAAGTATGAATAGGTACATTTAGATAAAAATGTAATTTTAAGCACCTTCATGCTAAAAATAT
>JAEBDU010006280.1:0-16002 GCA_016802625.1 Heliconius numata | reverse complement strand
TTTATATATTGTTTCAGATCACCCCTCCACTACGAAGCACCAGATATAGTGGTGAACAGCAACATGTACATGTACCCTATGCACGGCAAGCGTGAATACTATGAACAATATACCCATATAAATTATAATACCCAAGAACCTTGCTCCAGTGGAAGTCTTGATGGTGAGAATAAAATAATAAATACTGATTGCAAAGATATTAGTTATCATTTTCTAAAAATGGTAGTTTTTTACTAAGCTCAAATCAAAATTCAGGGACCAGTCGCCATGTGACTGTAAACGTGACAGGTAGTGGGTTTGATTCCCACTCGGAGAAATTAAATATTTAATATTTTTCTGGTGTCCTCTGGTGTCCAGGCAAAGCGCGTCTTTGAATTCCGCTGTCAACACGCGATGCCTCCAGAATTCATCGGAAAATGGCCTCTACCTACCCCGCTCTATGCGGGATAAAGCGTGAAACTGAAAAAAAAAACAAAATTAGTTTTTTTTTTAATTTACACATATATTTTAATGGCATAGATATAAATAAATGAAATTGTATTAGACAATAATATTAGATAATAAAAATTTACAATCTGGTCGTTTTATTGTTAAATCGTGTTTTAACAATTTTATGGTTAATATTAAAAAAACATTATAAAGACAAAATAGTGATATTACAAATATTTTTAGAATCATTTAATATGTTTTTTTTTCTTTATCCAGGCATCGAATACCCACCCACTAAGAGGATGAGGGTTGGACCATCACCACTAAGCATAGACGGTACAGACGGCATGGACAGATGGAACCCCAGTCCACCTTGGTCTGATACCCTGAAAATGAACGATTACTCTCAAAGATTTACCTATAATATGCATCCAATTCCTGAGAGAGCAATGGTTACTTAATTTTTTAAAAAAAGTATTTTTAGTATATAAGAGTTTATAAGGCTAGATTGTGCAATATTGTTTGTGCAATTTCTTTGTAATATTATTCAAGTAAAAGTAAGCTGTTTCAGGTTTTCAATTAGTTAATTAATAGATATATATATATATAAAACCTAATTTCAAAACTAAAATAAATATACATATCATACATGGTCAAAAAGCATTTTTGATAGGATTTAATTAACTATAATTTATTTATTATTAAACAATTGTATTTCTAGTATCTTATTTTCTATCTTTTTTATTATATAGAGTTGCTTACGAGGTCCTAAGTTCAATTTCTACTAATTACTAAGATATGAATTTAGTAGGGTGACGTTATTGGTACATATTCTTTGGAGCACACTAAAAGCTCTTGATTTCTCCAAAGCTATTAAATAATTAACTTACTCATTGATTTATATCTTTCTAGGGCAATTCAAAAAGGTCTTTTTTATATTTATTTGTTTAACTATACGCTATATTCCACACAAAGCAGGGAATAGGAATAGTATTAGGACACTAGAACAGTGTTAGAACACTACGTTCTCATTACCCCACTTCCTAATGAATTCTTAATCTATTGCGTGTCGAATGGTGGGACTCAACGTCGCGTTATACCTTGTTACCAGCCGGGACATGAAAATGTTAAATATAGCACTACCACAACTAAAAATCGAACCCACTACCTATCGCACGCTTGTGCCCTTACGCCACGACTGGCCTCTAAATAAGCTTAACTATCAGTATTTTTGTTTAAGTTTTACATATAAGTTCAATATAAGATAATATTAGTAAAATGGAAAACACTTCCGTCCAAATAAACTTTTGTCATTCCAAAGGAATAATTATTTAATATAAGTATTTTTTATTAAGTGATATTTTGTAAATATTTATATGTAAATTATTTTTATATATATATATAGAAACGGTACAATTGATGTACATAATTTATTAAGTTAATTTAAGTTGTGAAATAAATATTTTTTAAAAGTAATGTGGATTTTTATTTTGATTCTATTGTTGTTTTTTTTTTCTTATCAATCAATCATTCTTTTAGTAAAAAATATTTTTCTACATAAATAAAATTGAAATATGTCTGTGATTTTAAAATAACTGTGTTTTTCAAGTGTATACAATTATTAATTACAATATACCAAAACAAACCCAAACAAATTAAATTACGATTTATTAAGTGTATAACAGTATTTTATATATCCATTCTAAAATAATTAATCTAAAAAGATCTAAATATTAATAATAATTAATTTAAATATTCCTATACCTCAAGCTGGTGGAAACGTAAACTTACGTCTCCAGCCAGTATTCTTTTTAATTCTAAATTTAATATAACTATTTTATATATAAGTACTTAGTTCCTTTTACCTAAGTACCCTAAAAAATAATAAAAACATACTTTAAATTCTTTCATTCGCTTTTATTCCATTAGTTGTCCGAAATAATTACAATATATACATTTATTAACATATTGACTAATGTACGTATTAGAACAACAAGTAAAGCTTAACAAAAACCATTCTAAGAAAAGCTACGCTACCCTATTGAATATTCACAATTTTCTAACAAATATTTATATGGTTGTCGGTAGTAAAGGCCATGTTATGATGGTGGCGCTTGAACCATCAAATTGATAAAAGTAATATTCCGCTAAATATTAGTGCAAGGCATAAGCGTTTTGCCGATGTTCATATAAAATATATTAATTAAGGCTTTAGTGTTGCTGGGGTACAAGTGTATGTATTAAATGATGGTTGTGAGCTTCATTCTCTCTCTGAGAAATAGAATTTTTAATATTCTAACTGGTAACGTGGCAAACCACGGCGTTGTGTTCCGCTCCATTACACGCAACGCCCCGAGAATATTGCGGAAAGTGGGGAACGGAGGTATCTTAGTGGTAACAAAGTGTCTGTACTCTAGGTTCCCACTTTTCCTCTGTCTACCCTGCCGTAGATACATAAATAGATACATACATAGATACATAAATATAAAATATTATATCTTACAGTCTCATGTTTTTTCCCTCATAGCAATATAGGCGGAAAGAACCAAGTGTTCTCTGTTTCTGTGAGACACAAATATTATGTGGCGGAACTCAACACCGCATTTTACCAACGAAAAAAATAAAGCGTTTTTTAGTTAAAATAAATATTCTAGGCGTCTAGAAAAATTCACAGTAATATTTAATAGGTTTAAACAAACACACCTACAAATTACGATAAAATAAAAGAAATTACTAATCGCTAAAAGCGTATAACCCACTGATATTTGTTGCTAGCTTCAGCCCAAGCATTACTATTGCGAACCTGTCCACCTCATCGTCTTCATGATGAATTATTGATGTAGCCCTACGTGATGCGTAAGACACCCTGGATTAAATGTAATGGGACTCTATAATAATATTATATTAGAAAAGTACGAGTTTGTTAATTTCTAATCATTGTATTGTTTAAAAATCAAAATTTTAATAAATTTTCTTTTATTACAAAATTAAGAAAATAAATATTTATTGTTTCTTGTAGTGATTCGATTTTTTTATTTAATATTTAGGGATAAGGGATTTTGTTGATACATATTCTTTTCTAATATCTATTATCTTGTATTGGACCAAACGTAGACGATGTTATACAATAAAGTATAATATTTTTATTTTATTAAAAAAATATTAATAAGAGTTTTAAATTGTAAAAATGAACGATTAATTTTATTATTATTTTTTATTTGAATAAAATTACATTACTTATTATATTTTTGCAGGTTTACGTATACTTAATAAATTGTAGTGTATGAAGTTGTTCAGGACAAAATTAAGCTTATACGATACTTGAAAGCTAATTCATTTATTAGTTTAGCTATTTTTATCAATATAATAGTTTGAAGTTACAATTTACAATAATTACAATTTAATAACAAAAGTATACAAATTGAGGCCGGCCTGAGACAAACGTGTGACTTTAACACGACGGTTGTAAATTCGATCCCCAATTGGGGAATGAATTATTATTTATTAATATTCATTTCGCTCTGATACCAAGACAAGAGCGCAGCGTTGAGTTCCCCCACTTAACAATGCTTCCAGAACGGAGTGCCTAACACTAGGCTCTCTCTCTTGGAGCTATATATAAAAAAAATAATTACATTAAAATCGCTTCATCCTGCATTCACCCATCCATACATTTGAAAAGCATAGGAGCTGTTCGCATTAGCTCAACTCGTTAACGGAAAACAAATTAATAAATTATAGTCTCCCGATCGCTAGCCCCGTGGGAGAACTTACTTAATTTATTTATATTATTTATCTAGGCTGTACTGAACGTGGGTAGTTTTAATTAAGGCAATTATAATTTGTGTGTGGATTGTTTTGAATCTTATATCTCTACTAATGACCTAGCTTTATTTGAATTACAAATTGTATTTGTATTGTAAATATTGAAACGTTGGCAGGTGTTTCAGGTTTTAGGGTTCCGTACATCAATAGATGTAAAAGACACCCTTATATAAGGGTTATATTATTGTCTGTCTGTCAAGACCATTTATCTCGAGATCGTGTGGATATGTCAAGCTAAAATTAATCCCAAATATTCATGTGTATGGTCCCTTGAAGCATAGAAAAAAATCAAGCTCCTAACTCAATCAAATAATACATAATACGGGCATTATATAAATAATACGGGCATTTATGCATCGATTTTCTGCATTTTAAATGAAATTCTCTACATAATTAAAACCTATAGGGTACTTACTATCTGTGGACCTACAGTTATGAAATTTGGCATGAACTGAAACCTTACAAGACGAATAAAAGGAAAAAAATCCGAAAAGTGAAAATTTATATGTATTTCATAGGAAAAATAATTACAAACATAAATTTGTATTTAATTTCATGCAAAATGAATGCATATGGGTATATGCAAACTTAAGTTTGTCAACTTTTATAAGTTGTGCTTCTCGTTGACTTACAATCTTAAAACCGAAGCCTCGGTGGGTGAGTCCGACTCACCCTTAACTGTATTTTTTTTAATATGGTAACTATCCTTACTTAAAAATATAGCAGCTTAGTAATTTCTTCCAATTTGAAAATGTTAATTAATTATTTTATTTAAATAATGTTTGTAAAGTGGAGAATAAACGTGCGACTATAAACGTGACAGGTTGTGTAGGTTCGATTCCCACTCGAGGAAATCAAATATTTAATATTTCAATTTCTTCGCTTTGGTAACGAGGCCAGTCAACAAAAAGAATTAATTAATTAAATATGCTTTAATAACTTTTTTATTACTCTTGGTTCAGGTATTCTCTAACTAATGCGTTAGACACTTGAAGAAGAAAATGAACTTCTAAAATAAGTATAAAAAAAACCTCCTGCATTTTTATAAGTAACTTTTCTAATTAAGTAGCGTGAGCTCTTCAGACAATCCTATTAAGACTGTGAAGTCTTAATTAACATTTTCTATCTTTTAAGTACTTAAAGAACGGAAGAGCTTTTAAGTTCAAAGATTTTATCTTTTAGCTTTTCAGGTTAAGACTCATTTAAAAAAACATATACTGAAATCAATTTTATAGTTCCCAACCTTATATACTAAACAGAAATTTAAAAAATACCCTTAAGGATCTGTAAAAAATGTCAAGGCGATATAAATTTATAAAAATGTATCGTAATATCTTTAAAAAAGCCTCTGTCTTAACATTTAGCTTTGCACGTACTCTATGTTAGATCCAAAGAAAAATATAGTTCTTGTTGCTCGAAGCTATAAATTGTATGAGCTACACTCGAATGGTTTACTAGTAACCTCTGAAGAATGTCAGCACCCAGGTCCTGACTCCAAAGTTTAAGCTGAAATGGTGGATCTCAACGCCGCGGTTGCCTCGACACTAGAGCGATGATAACATTAAATATTTCATTTCCTCGAGCGGGAATCGAACCCTCAACCTGCCGCATACAAACAAACGATTAGCCTCATACAATTTACATACAGACAAAATTGATAAATAAATATACAAAACTAAAATATCAGCTAAGTCATTAAAAATGCAAAGAAACACAGATTTAGAAACTAAAAACATAAAAAACCTATACTAGCCACCTGTAAAAATTTAAGAGCTCGTAAAACCAAATGCAATAGAGACGGAAGGCAAGGAAGGCACTAGATAAAAATGCATTAAAATGCAGTTTAGTGCATAACAAACTATCATGATAAATATTCATGCAAATATCCACGCATCCTGGATTCCTTGTAAAAAGGAAAATAAGAACGAGGATTGATTATAGTTGTTATATATTTGTATTGTATGTCGTCGCTTTCTTTGTTTAGTGATATGGGCTTTGTGCGCAGCGGACGGACGGCGTCGGGTGATTTATTAGTTTATATTAAATAAATATGCATCTTGACTCACTTTATGGGAAAAAGTATGTTTTTATCATTAAGAGTGGGTTTATTAGAAATTGGTAAATAGTTATTCAAAATGCACGGAAATATTCATTGAGAAAACGTTATTTACAAACTAAAGTTTACCACATTTAAAAAAAACGTTCTAAAATACTCTGTTTTGAAGCCTAATTTAAATTTTAAATTTAAATTTTATTTAAAAATAAAAAAATATTTTATATTGATTTTGCTAGCCTACCGTTGGTATGGACTGATTGCAAGAATTAAAAAGATACAAAATTACCTCGAATTGTTTTTTGTATTGCCCTGAAATTATTCCAATAAATAAAAGGTTTTATTATAAAACCCCCTTCCTACTAAAAGATCCCCTTTCTTAAAATAATAATTCACTCTCAATAAATTTTAATTTTTTTACATTGTCCTGTTGCGCTTAAAATTGTATAGGTATCATTTTGAAGTAGATTTGTTTTGAAGAATGTCTCTAAACCTGAAATATACAAAAACTTAATTCTGGACTGAGAATTTAGATACTTATATAATTATATACCTATATATGTATATATTTCTTTCGAAGAATTTTTTTATATATACTAGTGAGATTTTTTAAATGGTTTCTTCTGAAGGCCTGTAACTTTTTGTTACAAAATTGTATATCTACATACATTCGTCATAGCATTTTTAATAAATTGTTTGCAATTGATAGGTTTCTTCTACGGAAACAAAACAGACGACAGCTAAAATATAATGAAATTATAATAATCTCTCCGTACACGGAAGGAGTCACCCAGTTCGAATACAATACAAAAGGAAGAGGAAAATAAAGTTATATTAAAATGCAAATATCATTCGCGTTCATCGATTAACCACTAACTATTTACGATAATATCTCCATTATGAATAATATCTACAATTCTGCAAATAAATTTAAATATAATAAGCTATTAATTTAACCTTTAACTATGGACGTGATTTTTTTATAACATACATATGGACGTCGGGTCTGTCAGACCAGTGTATTTATTGGTCAAATTCCGGCTGTTTTTTAAAGGAAGAAGACAATTTTATGTTTTAGTTTACATGAATAGCCTCAAATCAAACAAAATCAATATAAATAAAATCGCTTTTTATTAAAGTTTACGCATCACAACGATTTAAGTAACTTAAAGTCACAATTTCAGTCTTTGGCCACATGGGATGACTCTTAAGAAAATAATACTATAAAAAAAAGACAGATAATAAAATAAATATTTTTTTAACAAAATATAAAGTCTAACAAATAAAAAAAATAAAGAAATTACATCTTATGTTATAAAATAAAAATTTTGACAACACCTCAAGATAAGGTATTATTGAACATCGATACACAATGGCTTTCAACATTGTAGGCAAACAGGACGATTGCAGTCAACATAAGTATGTGTTGTGTTTCTATATATCTTTTGGGGGCAAAGTGTACATGTTTTTCAAGAACCCAAAACTATTTTTTTAGCTTCATGTTCAATAAATGATAGATCAGATCGCGAAACGCGAGTCAAAGTCATTCTCAATTCTTAGAGTAGTTTAGTATACGAAACGCGTATTTTTATTTGATAAAGTACTATTTTCTTTATAAAATGTCGTCGTCCAATTCTTTTGTTTGATGTTGATTATAAAGTACCGATATTTTTGTCCCTGACGTGCTAGGTCGATCATTTTTTTCCATTTTATCATAAAAACTAAAAAAATTGAATCTTTTTTAGGTAAATAATATTTATATTACTAAAATACATAACAAACAATGCAAAATAATATATGATATAAAGCAATAAAAACATTTGAATACAAATAATACAATTAAAATATTAAAGTATATTTTGCAATATTATAAAAATATATGGCGTTTTGAAATCATTCATGTAAGGGAAACATGGACGTCGGGTCTGACAGACCCAGGCCCCGTTTAGAAAGTTAAATACTCACGTGTTTTGGACCCAGAGACACAACCACTGCTATCTACATTCATTTTGTCATTAATACGAAAGGTACTGAGAGGCTCAGTGGCGGAGGTCACCGAGAAGTGGCCGATTTGTAGAATTCGTAGAACTGTCTGGTCTGTCAGACCCGACGTCCATACTTAAAGGTTAAATATAATAAGTAATTATTGTATTTATAGAAAATAATTATTTTTCTAGGCAGTTTACAATTGGTTGGAAAAAAAGCACAATTGTATGATTCAAATAAAAAAATATATAAATAATTAGCTTTTTGAAAAATGTAGATAAAGACCTATGGCAAATAGGTCTTTATCTACATTTTTCAAAACCCTATATGTGTTTTGAAAAATGTGTTGTTTGTGCCTGTTTTTCAATACCCTGCTATGTGCGTGATATCTCGTGAAGCAATAAGAAAAGTAAAAACAAAATTTAGAAGATTTGTTTTTATGCCTAAAACGTGAACTAATAGAAAAGATTATATATTACAAATCATAAAATAAAAAAGCTATGTTCTACATTTTGACAAATATTTCGTGAACGAACCAAAAAATCGAATTTATTATCGAAACGAGAGTACTTTAGCACAAAAATAGGACAAAAATAAAAAAAACATTCATATATTCAATGCATCGAAAAATAATGAACGCTAAAATTTGAAAATTACTTTAAAAAATAGTATTATAGCTTAATTTTTTTTAATGAAAACCAATAATATCAATTAAAACAATACACAAATTGTTTTAACACGTTTAAATATAAGAAAAATACCGAAATTACACAAAAAACTATCATTATTATTATAATTCGTTCAAACGAACGCACGTCGAGACCACCTAACGCCTCGTAAGGAATACTAAGTAGATTATCAAAGAAGTTGATTCTTTTAATCGTGTTAATCAAAATGAATCGATATTAAAACAATTGGCAGGGTAGCGCACGACCGCTGTACTCAATTAGGGATGGGCGTTCTTATCGGTTTTTATATTTATTATTATTTTTTAATAAATAAATTATTAAATTTATAATAATATTAAGAACTAGTGGGCCCGCGCGGGGCTACGCCCGCTTGAAATAGAAATATTAATAAAGAAATTGAAAACTACACATTCAGTCAATTCAGTAAAACAATTTATCGAACTAAATACTTTAAATTGACATAACTCTTTTATTTATGCACCGATTGTAATAAAAGATGTGTTTTCGGAAGCTTACCAAAATCCAATAGTGAAAACCGCATCTAAATCGGTTAAGTCGATTCTGAGATTAGCGATAACAAACGCACAGACAAACGGACAAACAGACAAAAAATTTAAAAATCATTGTTTTGGGTTCTATTAGGTTAATGAAGGTTCCCAATAACATTTTTTTTAAATATCTTCCAAGTACAGACACCGACCCTCTTAGTCCTCTTACTTCTTTATTATAAGTATAGATTATTAAATTGAAGGAGTAATAGGTATAATAGAAATATAGAACACATTCGGGATTCTGCTACCAAAAGAAATCTATACACCATTTAAATCTAAATAGCGATGAGAATAGAGTGTTTTTCATTAATTAATTGTCTCCTTGTTTCATTTTTAAAATATTGTATAAAAACACACAAATAAAAAAACACAAAATTGTTTTAAAAGTTTATAACGGCTATGTAAAATTGTAACAATTTACTGTCTAAAATCGATAAAATTATATTAAAATTTATATCTTTATTTAAAACACAAAAGAAATGACAGTAAGGCGCCAATACCTTCATCGACAACTCTACCAGCTCCTCAGCACGCACGACTACCATGTCATTTGCCACGTGTCCACCGACATACACGACATGGAATCACACCCTGAATTCCAAATAACCTTATAAAATTATTCTTTGTTTTCCCCCCTTTCCAATCAAATCATACGCACGCTCTTTTAACACGTGCCCGGCACAAGTGGGGAATTTAAATCGATTTTTAAAAATGTTACCGATTAAATACAAAGGGATGGGGTAACGGTGCGATTGTATCGATTTTCCTTTCGGACCGTTAGATGTCGATAACGGAATCGGCGTTGTTTGTGATCCGAGGATATGAAGGTAGGTTTTAAAAACAGGTGTGAAATCTTCAGACAGAAGCCGACGTTTTTCATGTATACCTTCAATGGAAAAAAATAAATATTGTCAATTAATAGTGATATTTAGAAATTCCTTGATTTTATACAAGCGTTGCCAGATTTCCCGATTTTAAGGGTACGGCCCGAATTTCAGCCCAAAATTTAAATGTCCCAAGAGAGACAGACATGATCGCTGTTTTTCAATTATTCTACGCACTATGAGAATTATTTTTTTTAATTATTTTATGTTGTAATATGTTTCTAACAATTCCAGACAAGAAAATTTTGCAGTGCTGTTTTACACACACGCCAACATAAATTTGGATAAATAACTTTAATTAATAGATTTTTCTTTGAAAAATTAAGTGCATAAAAGTATGAGTATGTACTTAGTATATTATCATATTAAAATAGAATCCGGGCAATGCATGCGGCGTTGAGTTTCGCCACTCACCACGCAATTACTTGGAAAAGATCTTAAAAGATCGGCGGAAATTGGAGAACGGAATATCTTAACTCTAGGTTTCCCCTACCTACCCTGTTATATACGGGTTAACGAGTGAAGCTGAAAGAAAATAAAGACAAGTACTTCGAAGTACTTCTAAAATATATTTTATTTTCTATCTATATTTACATTCTGTGACACAGGTGCGGTAGGCGTATCTAATCTAACGTATCTAAGCTGACGTTTCACTTAATACGCCAAGCATTATGTTTTGCGAATTCATTTTTACCTTAAAAGCCTAACTGCTACTTTTAATACCTGTTTTGGGCATTGTTTAGTTTATGTTGTAAACTATATCTTGAGTAATTAATCTGTTTACATAATTTTTCATTTCATTACTAATTTTTCAATTAAATAAGCTTAAGAAACCTTTGAAAATGAGAATTATACAACAACAACAATATTATATTTGTAACAATGTTATATTTTTGTCGTTTATATACTCTTCTTTTTCTTCTTAATATGTAATTGTGCACAATAAAGTGTAAATAAAATAAATAAATAAATATATTTTGATATTTTGACTCTGCTGACCGCAGATATATATAAATTAGTATAGGAAGTGTTAAGACGTTCTCCAATTTTCGATATATTGCGGATATATAGAATACCGCGGCAAAGTCTCTAGGAAATAAAAATTTTCTAAAACAATCAACATCTATATCCTTTTTCCACATCTATATCCTTACAGCTTCAATATATTTTTTAAAAATCATCTCTTTATATTGCAGCGTTTATTAAAAGTATATACTTTTCTTAAAACATTTTTGTAACTATTTTATTATATTTTAATGATATTAATATCGGAAAAATTAGGCTAATTAAATTCAAGCTATTTTATGTAATTTATTATTTTTATATTTGGTTTTAGTCTTAATGTATTTTTAACGTTACTAATATATTTTTTTCTCATAGAATTTTCATATTTCTGCACTATTTTACTACAGTAGCGACATCTATCATCACAGCAACGATATTTTACACTAGGCAAGTTGTACAACAAAATTTTAATTCCCCGTTAGTTAAAAAAACTTTCAACAGATGGCGGATACAAAAAATAAATAAAAACAAGCTTAACCTAATAAAAATTAATTCCTTAATATATTTTATTAATAAATCATGAAACGGATGTTAAATTCGCATCTTTCCCTTGAAAATAATTCTTTTGGTCTTTACAAATTATTGGATCGATGACCTGAAAATCTGAAAAAAATAATTAGTTATTAATATAAAATATGTACGTTTAATACCAATAGTTGTTTCTAATTTGTCAGAAAGAACTCCATATTTTTCACCTTCAGATATAGCATTTCACTTTCATTCAAACAAAGTTAACTTACCAATAACAAAAAATTAAGTCATAATTTGAACCGCGACAAGAAACAAAAAGATATGTTTACAATATCCATAATGTAATGAAATCTATTATTATAGATAAAAAATAGTTTGTATTTTCAATGGAAGCGGTTGAGAGGCGAAGAATGAAGTGTCTTGACACTAGGTTCTCTCTACCTATCCTGCTTATGCGGAATAAAAAATGAGTATAATAGTACTAACATCCCTTTTTCAGGCAGTTAACTTTATGAAACGTGCACATATCTTCAAATTCAGCGAGGAAGGTCTGGAACATATCGTAGCCACATACCCTATCACCGCCAGGAGTGCATATTCGCAATTTATAACAATGGAATTGAGCGTATTTCTCTCTTACCAGTGGATTGTCCTCGTTGTTTTGATGCTATAAGATTAATTTATTTTATTAAACACACAACAGGGTAGCCAGAGGAAATTTAGTGTTAAGACACTCCGTTCCCCACTTTCAGTGGAATAAAATTCTGTGAATCGCTATTATTTTATTAATATTGTGTAGATTAGTTACGATGATTCCTAATAAAATCCTACTAAGATTATAAATGTGATAGTTTATGGACACTTTTAAGCAAAAACTGCTGAACGTATTTGGATAACATTTTACAGTAATATTGCTTAGGTATATACCAAAATAAGACATAAGCTTCTAATTATGTATAGATTTCATAATTTAGCTATAAAATAACAAGCGGAAGAAGCCGCGTTTGAATAGCTAGTATTATGAATATGAATGTGGAAGTTCGTGGAGATAGAGTTTGTTCCACATTCACGGAAAATCTACTGAATTGATTTAGATGAAACTTTACAATAATATAGCTTATACATAAGAATAACACATAGGTTACAATTTAAGAAAAAAAATGTATAATTTGAATATAGGTAACTAAGCTAACTTGCTAGTATTTTACACATGAACACTTACGTTACTAAGAGGTGAACCATTGGTGCATAAAGAAAGTAAAGCTGTAAAATTAATTATTTATATGAAAAAAAAACTTCAAGACCTAAATATTTTTTTAGTTAAATAATGATTAATAGTTTTTCCAAAAATCAGCAATTATTGAAACAAAACACTCACCGAAATGAAAAATGTTATATAAATACATCATTAATAATATGACTTTTACAGTTGAAGCGAAAAGCGAATAATCTTAGGAATTAACTAAGAAATGAGCAGAAATGAAAAACAAATTATACGCTTGAAAGAATTTAATATCTTCTGCAGAACTTTACATCGGTAACTGTGAAATCTGAAAAGAATTTTATTAATTATCTACAATTGTACTTTTTTTTTATTTATTACCTGGACTTCAACTTACAGTACAAAGTTAAAATTCTGGCTTTTTATAAATGTCTAAATAAAATAATTTTTATATTTTACTTTTTTAATTTATTGTATGTGATTAATCCTAGTCCTAGTTATTATTTTTATTAAATTATGAATATGGAACTTTTTAAGGATGGATGGTTGTTCCACTTTCACCCAAAAATAACTAAACGGATTTAGATGAAACTTTACTTATTAATTAGTAACTCTAACTCCCTTACTGTAGGGGTTAAGGACAAAAATATAAGTGCAATGATTAAATTAGAAGTCAGGGTAGTTTTTGTTGAGTTCATAACTTAACTTGCTAAGCCATTTAAATATTTCTTTAGTTTCACGCTGGGTCCCCCCTTAACAGAGTAGGGAGACAGAGACTGGTAACGTAGTGTTAATACATTATTAACCGTTCCCATTAACACACTTTCGTTCCCCACTTTCCGCTTAATTTTGAAAACATTGTGTATTGAATGGTGGAACTCATCGCAACGCTTTGCCTCGTTACCGCAGGGAGGAAATTACAATATTAATATTACATTTCTGCGAGTGGTAATCGAACCAACAACCCGTCTCGTTTCGGGCAAGCTTGTGCCGCTGCGCTACGACTGGCCTTGCCTACAAACGACCTAAAAATATTTACTTGCAACTTCTTACCATGTTCAAAATCACAATTATATTTATACAAATCACAAGCACTACTGAACTTCTGTTTCTTATTGAGGCGACGGTCTCTCCCACACACGGTCCTTCCATCTGTACGGCAGTACCTGGCACGCCAACACCAATACTCATTGATTACCGCAGCTTTGCCTGGATGTATCATTGGGATTGTTCTCTAAACATAAAATTATATTATTTTAACACTATTAAAAAATTAAATCAAAAATAAATCAGCTTCACGCTGTATCCCGGTACCTAGTGTTAAGACACAAGATTCTGGAGGCATTGCGTGTTGAGAGGCAGAACTCAACGCCGCGTTTTGCCTCGACACCAGAGCGAAGAAAATGGAAATATAAACGTAAATAAATATTTCACTTCCTCGAGTGGAGATTGAACCCACACTTGTACCGCTGTGCCACGATATCTAACTTTTTTTTATTTTATAAAAAAAATTATGTTAAAATATATTTCTAATAATTTGTACACTTCATTATAAAATTAATTAGAGCCTGTACGGCGGTGATTAAACAACGGATAAACCCACGTACGAGTCAATATCTTGAATCAATATCTCTTTATATTAATATATCTTTATATACGAGTAGTCTAGTCTCGCTTAGAGGCCAGTCGTGGTTGAGGGGCACAAAGTCTGACTGTAAGCGGGAATGTTTGTGGGTTCGATCCCCATTCGAGGAAATGAAACATTTATTTAAATTTATATTTCCATTTCTTCACACCGGTGACCAGGCAAACTGACTGCGTTGAGTTCCGCTGCTCAACACGCAATATCTAACTGAGAAATGGAGTATCTTATATTATTCATATTCAATAATTTATTAGATGTCATTGAATCATAGTTCTCTTAGACACTTAAAATTCTACATACACATACAAAATTGAATAAAACAATAAAACATGGTTTAAAAACTTTAATTGACAATATAATAAATTAATCAATTCTACTATTTTCTATTCTTAACTAATAATCATCGTCACTTTCTGTCTCTGCGTGAAGAGCAACAGCTTGACCTTCATTTTCATTTTTAGTTTCATCATCGTCATCGTCATCATTATCCTCTACAACGTCTTTTGTTTTCTTTATTTTAGTTTTACCTTTTTCCTCAAATCCTTTTTCTTCTTTAGAAACATCTGCCTTGTTCTCTTCTTTAGAAACATCTGTCTTGTTCTCTTCTTTAGAATCTGTCTTGTTATTATGGCCCGCTTCTTGTTCTCCTATCGGTGGTAAGTTCTCGCATATTTCAGGGTCCACCTTTTTGAAATCTGTAAATTAAACTGTATATTATTTGTAATATATGAACAGGTTATATACTATATTCTATTTGTTACCAACACAATTAATACGTACTGGCTTCGTTTAAGCAGTTGTACTCCTTTATGTCACAAGAGTCGATAAATCTTCGAGGTTTGCCATCCTCATCCTCACCACATTTTTCTTCCCCATTATGAATACAAATTTTAGCTTCGTAGCATTTCTAAAAACATGTTTTTTCTCATATGTTTTTAAATAACAATTTTTAGCGAATCCCAAAAATGTGAAATATTTATAAAAATTAATTCATTTAGAACGTAAAAGCAATGTGTTCGGATAAATTAGTATAAGGATCTGAAAAATTCCTTAATTTTTTTTATTTATACTTACGTTTGTAGCACTCTTCCGGACCATTACAAAAATTAAAGTGAATCCTAAAATCATAAAAATATACTTTATGCTCAAAAAATAAATTATAATAATATAAATATTACATAT
>JAEBDU010006279.1:0-18412 GCA_016802625.1 Heliconius numata | reverse complement strand
TATGGAGATTACTTGTGTAGTCGTCTGATTAAAAGAATCGAGTTCTTTACGCGAAAAAAAAAACGCAAGTATAACGCAATTATTGTGGGTTCAATTCCCATTCAAGGGAATGGGTTATATTTAATTCATTTTCATTTCTCTACTGTAGTAGACATACGCGGTGTTGAGTTTCTCTCAACCGTTATACACAATGGGAAAATTTAAAAACTAAAACTCGACTACTTAAACACACTTTCAAAAGTAAATTAACATACGCTTCACGTGGTATCCCACACACAGCAGGGTAGGCAGAGGGAACCTAGTGTTAAGACACTCCGTTCCCCACTTTCTACCGAATTCTGGAGGCATTGCGTGTTGAGTGAATGAGAGCATTATAACAATAATTGTATTTTAGATTATAAAATAACGGAATATTACCGTTACAAAATCTCTCATTTATACTTCATAAAATGTTATTGAATCATTTATTTTTAAGTTTAAAGTCTATAGCTATTTAACTGAGCTTAAGCCCATCACTGGTTATTACTTTAAGCAGAATAACCAAAAGGCAATCTTCGTTTTAAAGCAACCATAACCGACTTAAACCTACATTACAAACGCAATACAATCTTGTTTCACTCCATTATTGTTATTATTAGTGGAAATGAGAACATTTAGACATTGAAATGACGATAAAACCTTCATTGTCTGATATTAGCCGATAATTATTGTAGGTAGAATGTCTGTTTTATATAGACATTGGGGAACCCAAAGCTCTCGAGGCCAATCATAATGGACACTTAAAATTTATTTTCTTACTGCTTGTAGATAAGATGTTATTTAAGATCGCAATAGTCTCCTCACTCGAGCTCTGTAACGAACTGAATAATTCCAATCCAGATTTATTAGGGTAGAGTAAAAGAAAATGAAAAGACGACCAAATTGAAGTGAAGTTGGTAATAATTAATGAATTTCATTTCTTTTCCTGTCTTCAATCACAAAGAATATGTATGACCCGTTTAATTCTTTTGAAGTAAAACATACAATGTTATTCTTAGGCGATTACGTGAATATTTATGTAGAATCGACTCTTTTAGTACATTTAAACATATGTAAAAAATCAGAATTAATTAAAATGTACTATTTTTTAGGTATCCTGGGTCCGTCGGAGAGGTCGTGATGAAATTCCAGAACTCCTCACAGTAGGTGCAGTTACTTATGCAGCGGACAATAGGGTGTCAGTTGGGAAACGTTATCCTGGCAACTGGAGGCTGCTCATCAGGGAAGTCAAGCCTGATGATGAAGGCGTCTACGAATGTCAGATATCTACACATCCACCTAGAGTCAGCAGGACTTATCTACATGTGAATAGTAAGTAAATATTTTTGTTATATCAATTTCTTTACTTCGTTTTTTTCACATAAATATATACAGTCTATAATGCAATGCCTAATAATATTCAAAATATATTTAAATTTATAAAAAAGTCAGTTAAAATTTAACAAACCACTATCATCACTAGCGCCACAAGTATGGGTGGTCGACGAAGCGGGTGGTCCTCTTCAAGAGAAGTACTACGAGGCTGAATCCACCCTCGCCCTGGTGTGCAGAGCTCGCCATGTGGAGACTCCAGCTGTCCTCACTTGGCTGCATGAGGGAAGAGCCCTCAATGCTGATACTACTAGAGGCGGAATTAGGTAAATCCTCGCACATTTTTAAAATATTTTTTTCATTAAAATCTACTGAAACAAAATTCAAAGTTGAGTTCTGCTACTCAGCCTCACGCTGTATGAATTCTGGAGGCATTGGCGTGTTGAGTGGCGGAACTCAACCCCACGCTTTGCTTCGAGTTTCGACACGTAATACAAATAAACTTGACTTGATTTTGATACCAGGAGCCGCCTTTATACTTCTGGTTACCGCTAAATCAATTAAGTTAGCATATTTTGAAACTTTATTGTTTGATATCAGTGTTTGCTAATGTTAGTGTTTAATCCTTTAGTTTATCTAAAAAAAATAGAAATATATATATCAAATTATAAACCAATATATTTGGACAATATTACTAACGAACTAAATATGTCTTATTATACCTATCTAAATATTGTAAATATAAAATTATATTTTAAAGATAAAGGCAATCTTTTCTGCACCCCTTTTATGTATTTCTTTTCGGGAAATCTGTTATTATCGGGATTTCTGTTCAATGTGTTCCAACGTTGATAAATGATCCTTCTCTTACCACCCTTCAAAAGAAGCTAAAATATATATAAATATATATTACCTGGCACTTTTGGGACGCGATATGACACTGTTAAACCTTTCCGTACGTGTACAGAATAGATGACATTATAAATAAATAATGGTTTCCATACATTACGTGTCTACGCAAAGGTTATATAAATTAGCCTTTGATTATGATAAGACATAAAAAAAGATGGAGTGGAAAATGGTTTTCTCTTTGTTTATGGTTTTTGGGGTTCTCTGCCCAAAAGGAAAGAAACGGAACCTACAAAATCACTTTGTTGTTCGTCTGTCCTGTCCTGTTCCCTATTTTTCGCCAAGTTTTCAAGATATAGCGTGTTGAGCAGCGGAATTCAACGCCGCGATTTCTCATAGTTTAAGATTTATAACTAACATTATATTCTACAGCGTAAAAACAGAACAAGTGCCAGGAGGTGCAGACAGCGTGTTAAGACTGGCGCGCGTCAACAGTAGTGATGCTGGCAACTACACCTGTGCTGTGCGCGGCGCGAGACCTCATACTGTAGCTGTTCATGTGTTGAATGGTAATAGTGTTATATTATTTCCTTTTGTAGCTTAACGCTGCATCTTGCACGTTGCAGGGTTGACAGAGGAAATCTGGGACTAATGTTACTACACTCCGTTCCCCATTATGATATTTCTGTTACCCATTTTCCCCTGGAACTCAACCCGTGGTTGGAGTAGTGGAATTCAGGAAAAATATTAAGTAGATCATTTCCATGAGTAGAAATCGAATTCACAACTCTCGCACGTTTGTGCCCTGCATTACGATTAGCCTCATTTTATTATCACGTAAAATACGACTTTTACAAATATAATTTATAACTTTCACTCACTTTTAATAAAACTCAAAGTCAAATGTTTCCAAAGAAAGAATAATCATAAATTCTGTTTCCGAGTAAGACAACCAAATTTTTCAGCATTAGTTTCTACCTCGTGGGATAGGCTGTGAGAAATCACAACTGGGAGACATATTACTTCATGTTCGGTTTGATGTGGAATAACGTCATTTATTTTAGTATTTTGAATCATATTGGTAAAATGGGCAACTTTTTTTAGGTGAAGGAAACCTGGGAACCTATCTACCTACACCTACTATTAAGAGACTCCGTTCATATTAAAGCACTTGCGTTTCCCACTTATCCCCGAATTTTGGAGGCATTGCATATTGAGTCACGGAACTGAATGCCGTGCTTTGCCTCGGTACCAGAACGAGAAAATGAAAATATTTCATTTCCTTGAGTGAGAATCGAATTCGCAAGCTGTGGCGCTTGCAGTCCCTCATTTTTTTACCAAAGTCAGGAGATAAGGGTAGCACATTCCCCCGAATAGAAATTAAGACGCTGTGGCACTGCTCTTACTACACTGTTACATTTTGAGATACGGAACCTTAAAAATAAATTAATTAATAATTGTGAAATAATTTGAAAATAAAAATCAACTTATAAAGGAAAAGAGAAGCTGTAAATTGACATCATTCGCGTGGTTTAATTAAGTTTAATTTGTTCAATAATTTGAATTCTATCAATAAATGAAAAGCTTTAAAAAATGTTAGAATAAAATTAAATAATACCGCTTCATTAGTTAGTGTGAAAGGATAAATTAATGCATATTCATACTGAAGTGTTGAGGTCGTCGTGGCGGAGGTATACAAGAGCGTGACTGTAAGCGTGACGGTAGTGGGTTCCATTCTTTCTTGGGAAATGAAATATTTAATATTTTCATATCTTCGCTCTGGTGTCGAGGCAAAGCGCGACGATGAGTTCCGCTACTCAGCACTGCCTCCAATGCCTCCAGAACTCGGCGGAAAATGAGTGACGGAGTGTCTTAGCACTTGGTTCCCTCTGCCTACCCTACCGTGTACAAGATACAGCCTGAAGCTGATTTTGTATATTTAATATATTTCTACATTGACCTCAATACGAGCGAGGTGAGAGACTAACTTATGTCGCAAATGATCATATTTTTTTTATTCCTAACGTAAACAAAAAGTAATAGAAAGTATGAGCAGCACCTACGTGCACTGAAAAGCTAATATTATGAAGCTGAAAAGTTCGAGCTTACAACAACAGAAAAGTTTCAACTGGAGTTTTAATACGTACAGGAAGCAACTTTAAATTGAGCTTCTATACAAACTCTCGAAAACGATATATTAATATATTATACTATCATATATGCAACTTTAGAAGATCTACTAAAGACTAGGAACTAGTTAGGATTCCATGGTTTCAGCGTGTGGGCGCCAGGCCTTTATAGTTTCAGAGTGAAGAGGTCAGAGCAGTACCTGGGGCTTGGGACTCAAGTATAAAGTTAAGGGGGACCTTTTAGATGGGCATTAGGGCTCACCTACGGTCGGAAGTCCTTTGTCTATTTAACCAAATTACAACTATAAATTACGAATATTTAGTGTTATATCACTTTACATCCTAGTAAAATCTGATACCATAATTACAGTTCGCACAAAAAATTAAATATACCCAAACAATAAAATAATTAAAAAAGATAAAGAATAACATTTTAAACTTTCGCCATAAAAGCTCATCTAAAAGTCTGAAATACGGTTATTTCTCCTTCTTTAGCGAGTATAATGTATTTGTATGATATTCTAAATGTAAAAAGTTCCTTACAAATTGTATCCATTATGTGTTGCGAGCCTGTCAAGTGGCACGTCGCGTGATAACGTATGAAGACGTAACGTGACTTTATGAAAGAGATTTCTTATTCAGTTAGGTGCTTGATATGGTGATATTTTGGACATTTGGTGACAAACTACTATTGCTTAGTGATAAATCACTTACTATAAGTGATTGTTGGTGTTACTAAGAACCAGTTGACGTCTGGTTTTGAGGAATCGTCTTTTAGTCGGAGGCCAGGCTTGGGCACAAGTGACTGTAAACGTGACAGATAGTGAGTTCGATTCCCACTCAAGGAAATTATTTTTATTTCTTAATATTTAATATTTTTGTTTTTTTCACATTTTCAAAGTGTTATTCTACATTTAGAAAAAGAAAACGTATAAAAATATGAACGTAGCGGGATTTAAACTGTCTCTCTATTATCTGTTTTGAAACACACTCGTTTCTGGAGTCTAATTAGAAAAGAAACACATTAAACAGACACTTCTTTTCCCCCTGTTCTTCCAAATTCTTGAGACATTGCATGTTGAGAAGCGGAACTCAATGCCGCGCTTCGGCTCATTAAGGGCGGCGGCATCAACAAAAATATGAAACATTTCATTCCTCCGAGCGAGAATCGAACCCACAACCTTGGCATTTATAGTCGCAGCTTGTGCAAGCCGGCGCGGCGCCACGATAGCCTGAACATAAATTTAACTTAGATTGGATAATCTAATGTAGTATGTAAACAAAGAATTTTTAATTACTATCAGCTTTAATATTAAAACCAAAGTGATATTATTGATACTATTCTAGAACAGGATGAAGGAAATTGAACCGTCGCTTTTGTTAGCTTCGACAGATTTTAATGAAAAGTTACAGCTTTCATACAAAATTAATACCACACCCTTGTTTCCATATTGGAGCAAATGAAATTTCAATTTTGCAAATTATTTCATTAAAATTCAATACATTTTTTAATTATTGAAGATTTATTTCTAAATAAAGATCATTTTCATTGATTTTCGATTTTTAAGTAGTCTTCGTGGATCTGTGGCACAGGCGTGTGATTTTACGCGCGACGGTTGTGGGTTCGATACCCACTTGGGAGAACGAATTAAATAAAGAGAATTAAATTAGATAATTAAATTAAATATTCTCATTTCCTCACGTTGGTAACGAAGCAAATTGCGGCGGCACACTGCTTCGAAGATTCGGAAGTGGAGAATGGAGAGTGTTAACACTAGGTTCCATCTTTCTATCCTTCTATATGTGGGATACAGCGTAAAGCTAAAAAAATCTTAAGAGTACTAATAATATTTTTTTTAATTAAATTGATAGTTAAAATCTTTTTTAAGGTATTCAGTAGGTAATGAGTGTATTACCTACGCCACTTTCATCTTAACATAAATTGGTTGATGGAGTGATACGAGTTATTTAAAAGATATATTTTTATATAATTTCTTTGTCATTCTCTTGTCAAGCATCTGTCATATTTCGAAGGAGCGAAGACTCTTACAAAGAAAGCCCCTTCTTGAAAAATATTATTAAATACATATACGGTGACAAAGTGAATGAGTGAACGCTGTCACACCTTAAAATTTTATACTGAAGTAATATATTTCTTTATTTATGTTACACCGTTTTTTTTCTATTTTAGCTATGTATATCATCATTCCGTGGAAATATGGTAAATAAATCAAATCAAAATCAGCTTCACGCTGTATTCCTCATATAGCAGAGTAGGCGGAGGGTACCTAGTGTAAAACACTCAGTTCTGCCGAATTTTTTAGTGGCAGTTTGAGTGGCAGAACTTAACTCCGGAATTTCGCCTTAGTGTGAGAGCGAAGAAAGGAAAATAATAATAAGTGAGAAATGAAGCCACAACCCCTTGTGCTCTTGTCCTTAAAATAGTGTCTCAGAATTTAAATAAAGCAAAATTTATATCAAATGTACATATGCTTATTACTTTGTTCCAGAGAGTCTCGCCGAACTCCATGCTGGGGCCTCATCGTGTCAAGCGTCGTTAAAAACTATAACAACTATAGTAATTGTGACGCTAATTACTACACAGTCTGCGTTATTACGTGATGCGATATCGTTTTTAGTGTTAGTACTTAAAAGTAAGTTAAAAGTTCCAAATAAGATGCACGATCACCCCGTTATATTGTTACCGACGTGATGAATATATGTATGTAAATAAAATGATTTTAAAATGTAATTAATATATTATATTATATAAATAGATAATTGGAAATAAAATTTCATTATAAATTGGTTGTTTTATTTTTTTTTTAAATCCATATTAATTTGATAAATTTGAAGAGCTTGTTTGTTTGAGCGCCCTAATCGCGGGAACTACTCAGTTCAATTAAAAAAAACATTTTTTGTATTAGTAATGCAATTAATCGTCTGAAATAGCCATAAAGATGTTTTAATTATATTTTTTTATACTGATAAATATTTTTGACAAAAAAGAAGGTTAAGCAAAAGTCGATTCGCATAAAATCGAAGCCAGTCGTATATCACACATGTATATAAGTTGTAAATAAATTGTTAATAGCACAATGTTACTTGTAATTAATTTGCATAATATAATTAAAAATATATATGGAAATTAACTATTTCAAATACATTTTAAATTATCGGACAAAATGTTATTTTTAATTAACTCCTTTTTTGTATATGATGATATTTCAGTTATACTTTTTTTTACACTTTTGGCAATATATTTTACGAACCATTGCAGGGTAAGCAGAGAATAATCAACATTTTTAGTTTAGACATTTTTCGCACGATTTCCAAATAGTGAAAAATCTCTATTCCCTTCTCCTTACCTCCAGAGTTCCCGACATTTTGTGTTTAACGACTGGGTAACTATGATTTATTTGAAGAAAAAAAATCTTCACGTTGAATCCCGCATATAACGGAGTAGGCAGAGGGATTCCAGTGCTAAGTTCCACTTTCCACAAAATTATCGAGATTTCCACAGAATTATCGTTTCCATCATTCTCCCGAGTAGAAATCGAACCCACAATCGTTGCGCTTACAGTCAGACGCTGTACCTATTTGTTACTTTGTCAATAGCAGATACAACATTATGATGATTTTGAATAGTTATTTACATTTATATTACAAATCTCGTACAGAGAAACGGACGTAGGGTGGCTTAGTAATATGATTCTTTGATATCGTTTTTAAGAGAAATAACTTCAAAAATTAACTTCTTGAGAACTGAGGCATGTAATAAAAAAACATACAAGTGAATTCTATAAAATCACTAACAGAATAAAATTATGCTCTAGAAGGTTATCCAAGGTCTTTTACAAGTCATTCTTAATTAATTAATCTGTTTTGCCATTTCCTTATTAAATGAGTAAAATTAAGATTGACTTTCTTCTCAGGAGAACTGCCTTCCCAGACGATAGCAGCAACGTATTCATTCAACGATTCAAAAGTATTTGCAAAAACTTGCTCTGTTTGAATTGAGAATATTTTGAGTTTTAATTTATTAAAAGGTCGCTAAAAAGTTGTTAAACAATTTGCAGAAACATCTAAGAAATTTAAATGAATATAAAATTACTCAATTGAGTCTTCTTTTATTTCTTCTTGAAGTGTAGTATAAATATTTGTTGTACTTCCTCAAATTCTCGTTTACTACTCGGGTCTAATGAAATTGTTTTAAAAGGTCAAACTAAATCAAAAGAAAGAGTCAACATTAGTTCTAAGTAATTTCATTAGTGCGACAAATATTCCACAACTATTTATAGGGTTGTTCGGATATAGTTAATACATATTGTTAAGGTATTTTTAGGTTCGATTCCCACTTGAGGGAATAAAATATTTAATGTTTTAGTTTTCTTCACTCTGTTAAGCAAAAGCGCGGTTTTAAGTTCCCAGGTTCCCTCTACCTACGCTGCTTTACGATACAAAATACAGTGCGTCGTATTAATATAATGTAAATCTTAAATATTAATAAGAAGAAACTATAGCTATAAAATTGAACCCTTCAATCACAAGACCAGTTCACTGTAGTTGCGGATAATCGTTTTGCTGTTGGAGTTTCATATAAATTAAAAACAAAGATTTCAAACTACGCGAACAACGATGCCAAGGTAACGAAAGCGCTCGACTTCTCAGTCAAGATCAAGTTTAAAGAGGTAGCGAAATTTTACCAGATATTTGGAATATTTCACATGAAGAATTGGGGCTTAAGACCAATGCACCATGCACCATACATTACAATAGCATTTGATGGTAAACGCGATGGTTGAGGGTTCAATCTCATTGAGGAGAATAAATTATTTTCATTTTCCCACTGTATAAGTGTTCCATTTCTAGGGCATTGAGTTTTGCAATTCAACGTCCAATATCTAGGTGTTCATCCAAAAAAACTCGGCTTTCTGGCTAACAAGGCTGCTGGCCTGCTGCTTGCAGAGTTTATATGTATAGGTAAAAAAATTATAAATAAATATATATACATAGGTAGGTCTACCATATAATCTGGAATTTTACATAATTTGGCAAGATATAAAACTAAGTTAATTAGCATTGTTACATATATATGTAAATTTAAAAAAAAACCTTACCATAGCAAATAACTTCGTACTCCAATAGTATACTCGTATACTCGTATAATCTATATTTACGTTAATGTGCCAGGCGCATGTGAACGTGAAATGCGCACTCAAACCTCTTAATTATTATGCAATCATTTAAAAAACATATACGTAATACTAGAATCTGTATTTCATTTAACCAACTTTAAATATATGTAATATTTAGTAAAAATCATATAGGAGGCCAATGGTGCAAAAGCACAGGCGCGTGACAGTAAACGTGACAGGTTGTGGGTTCGATTTCTACTTGGGAACAGGAAATCAGCCTCATTACCTTCAGCCTCATTATCCCCGCGAAGAATTGAACCCACAAACTGTCGCTGACAGTCGCACGCTTGTGCCCCTTGTTGTAATTAATTACAATATAACATTATATATAACATCTAAAGCGTTACGTCACAGAAAGGTAATCTCCATTTGAAACAATTTAAATCAAACACAGCGACACTAGTCGACGGTAGTTGAACCGTGAAATGAGTAGTACATGTGTTGTTTAGATATTCATCTTATTCTATTCTATTCTATTCTAGTCATTAATTCCCGCGTCTTGGATGAGGAGATGGAAATAGTAATGATTGCTGTCGCTTTTGAATATCATTTATATATTGTAGCTGTTTATTTTAAATTAGGTATACTCAAAACAAACAAATTCCGTCAAGGCGCAGTACGAATTTAGCATCTGATTGTGATCCAAACGGTTATGGGGTTCGATTCCCATTCAAGAGATTGATGACTTAAAAAAAGCGGGGTTGGGCCAGTGAATACGCAATGTCTGCAGATCATGCCGAAGCGAAGAAAAATAATTTATCTAGCAATAAATCATTTATTTTTTTTTCTTTTCACCTATTTTGGAAATATTCAATATCTTCCTTTAATTTTAAATCTTTAGTAATTTTCGTTATCGTCTATCGTAAACTTTCAGTATATCAGAAAAAGTATAAAACAAATATAATAATTCTCCGAGTGGGGATAGACCACAACCACCACCACCAGTCCCACCACGAAGGCCTCTAGCTTAAAGAAAATAAATTATTGAGAAACATACGAGTAACAGGTGCGACAAGGTTATAGCATGTTGTTCCTGAGAGCCTAACACCATTTACTATAGACTTGTGTATAAAATGTATACAATATTTCTGTATAGACCTAGTATATATGGTTTTAAGCTTTTACATACGGTTTTTTTATAATAACGGGAATCACAAACATATAGGTACATACTATAATCGTATTTTTTATTAACATGTAAATTTTTCTCTTCAACTTTTAAGAAGATATATATTTAATCGACTTCCTATATATTCTTCGTAAGCTTCCTATAAGCAAGTCACGAACAAAATCCTCTTCACTGTGCCCTACTTCTGGGGTCAAACGTGAGATACACATTAGCTTTAACAACAGCAAACAAGTTTTACAACTATGCTGCTACAAAAAAGTAAATAGCTTAAAACTTTAAGAAGAAAAAAAATCAGCTTCACGCTGTATCCCGCACACAGCAGGGTAGGCAGAGAGGGAACCTAGTGTTAAGAAATTCCGTTCCCGACTTTCTGCCGAATTTTGGAGGCATTGCATGTTGAGGGGCAGAACTCAACGCCGCGCTTTGCCTCGATATCAGAGCGAAGAAATGAAAATGTAAACGTAAATAAATCTTTCACTTCCTCGAGTGGGGATCGAACCCATAACCGTCACGTTACAGCCACACCCTTGTGCCGCTGCGTCACGATGGCCTCAAAACTTTAAGATAAGTGAAGATATTTAATACTTATAATATTGAGTTTCCTCGAATGGAAATCGAACTCACAACCCTAACACACTTTTTGCCCTCGTGCCACAACTGGCCTCAAAACAAAGGAAGGAGTTTGACACATTATAACCACCGTTGATAACTTTATCGACAGATAACATAGGCTGTTAATATTCTCAATTCCATTTGGAATCCAATATAAAAAGATTTCTTCAATTTGAAACAGAAGTTCCTGAGATTAGCTCTTTCAACCAATTCCTAACAGATCACTATTTCCAAAGCTTTGGATCTTGAAATTCGATCATCGTATTTACGATAGCTAGGAACAAACGCAACCTTTTCTATATTATTTGTACAAGAAAATAAAAATCTAACCTCGTCCTATATAAATAAAGTTCTAAGCCACGGAATAAATACTCACATGTAGGTGTATTTAGTATCTTCAGATAAAGCATCTCTCAAACATTATATTGAATTTGCGTGTGTTAATGGTATTGTCTATCCATACCTATATTATAAATTCGAAAGTTACTCTGTCTGTCTGTCTTTTACGCAATCAATAGAGATACTTTTTTTCTCATATTTGTAATATTTTCGGTATGTACCAATATATTAAAATACTTATTAATTTGACATGCAATTTATTCCGCCATGTTAATAACAACTGTTGTTGCTAAGCAACGATATGCAAAGTTTGTTGTTAGAAAACGTCATCCAAAATGAGCTTGCTTAACGCATCTCTAACGCGCTCTATTGAAAACTGAAAATAATTTCATAAATATATTTAATAAATATTCGTATAGTTCAAGCGGGCGTAGCCGCGTTCGGGTCCACTAGTTAATATATAAACATTCGACATTCGAGGTCGTAGGACAGGGGTATAAGTATGTGACTGTAGGGTTGTGGGTTTGTTCAGCGTGGTGTTTAGTTTTGCCAATTATATTACTTAGTTTCACCTGCAAGAAGTGAAACTAGATAATATAATTATAAATATAATTGTTAATTTTAAATCGAATAATTTTCCTAAGTACATAAATTCCTATTTTATTTAACCACAATTTAAAAGAAGGAAGTATAATTAATAAACCTTTTTTTTAGTCTACCGTAATTATTATATTAAATGACAACTTGGTGACATTTTAAATTATTGTTTTTGGAAAATTAATTTTGATTGTGAGTTTATATTTGATATAAGTTAATATGTTAATTCGTATTATAAGTTTATAAACACCATGATAAGATAAATGAACTGAATAACTGTGTATATGACGTGGTGATGTAAAGAAATCGGCAGAATGTGGGGAATGGAGTGTCTTAACACTAGATTTCCTCTGCCTACCCTGCTGTGTGCGGGATACAGCGTGAAGCTGATTATTTGATTATTATTATTTATAAAAAATGCAACACAAAAAACTAGAAAAATGATGATTATTGTTTAAACGGTAGAACATAATTTCTTCAACCATGGTTTTTTGTATCATTTACGTAAACAGAAAAAAATCTAGAAAGAATATAACAGTAGTATAAAGATAATATAATATTTTTTTTAATTTAGTCAAGTCAAGTCTGAAAACAGCTAATAGTGTGCTACATTGGTGGTCCTGGAACGTTGCTGCAATTTGCACTCGTCGCCACCACCTTACGGTATTCTTTAATTCTACTATGTTTTAACTAAATTGAATCAATGTTTGTGATTGAGAAATACAATTTAACTTAAAATAATAATTTCAAAAATATAGTTTCTTAATAAATTATTTTAATTTTTTATTTAAATAGCGATGAATTGAATAATTTTAAAGGCTTTTATATAAATAAGGGTAATAGGTGCATAAAGCTTATTTAACCTGTTTTTACCTGTCCGCTTCGCGTGGAATGCCCCCTATATTTTACATAAATAACATTATTATCCTTATTTGTTCGACGCTAAGGCCACGAGTTACAATCTCGACATACTTGTGACGCCGAGATCCTCATAATGTACGTCGTTATTTTCATGCATCTACGTTTCTGTAAGTATTTTTAATACGAATGTTGACATAGATCGGAATATATTTTTCTTATATTTACAAGTCATTCGTAATTCTCGCTAAACAAGTAAAATTTAAAATATTACATATCTCAGTTCTCAATTTTTTTACTATAAAATGCTAGTCGCTCCAAGGTTTGTTGTTTCATTGTGGAATATGCAAAGCAAACAAGCGTACGAATCACTTTTATTATATTAGCTTTTTAAATTAGAATGGTTCTAATAGCTTCACGATTACCGCATACATTAGGATAAATAGAAATAACCGCCACTTAATTTTCGAGACGTTGTGTGTAATTCCCCCGAGAGGAAATCGAACCTTATCCGTAGCGTTTTACAGTCAGACGCTATTTCACTACGCTAAACGATGAAATCAAATATACGGCTACTTCTCAAATATTAGAAAAGAAGAAATTTTGATATACAATATAGGTATTTATAAAAAAAACCTGAAAATACTCTCAGTCGTAGCTTGTTAAACTACAAACTGAAGAACAATGTAGTGTGAGCTTATATAATTTTCATTGCAAAGTTTCTGACGTTTTCGGGAATAACGTGTGTCATATCCAAAAATATAATTTTACAGGAGATTGACAACGTGACATTTATCAATATAAATGTTACTAACACTAACAAAGTAGGCAAAGGGAACCTAGTGTTAAGTAATATCGTTCCTCACTTTCCGCTCTATTGTCGGGATTTTTCATGTTAGGTCTGGAAGCTCGACGCCGCCGCGCTTTGATCAGAGCGAGTAAAATAATTCATTACCCCGAACGGTGATCGAACCCACAACCATCACGCATATAATCAAACGATGACTTCAAAATGCAAATGTTAAAAATTAATAAAATTATAAAGTATTTTTTAAAAATATACAGACACACATTTTTCACTGTTTTATTAAAAAACAAACTTTAAGTAATCTGAACTTAAGAGATCTCCATAGTTGGCATAACTGAAACTCCTTTCCTTTGATTACAGCAGTGATAGCAAATCGTTCAAAGTTAGCGAGTGGATTTCAGGAATTACAGCTTTGATTCCTTTAGCATGGACTAGTTTCATTATATTTATTAGTATTTTTTAAGGAATTTCTACACTAAATACATATTGTATATAAATAAAAAGCAGAATAGACCCTTGTGGTAATGTTTATAGCTGTAAGGGATCCTCCACGCAATCTCGAGATAAAAGGTATTGAGAGACGGACAGACGGACAACAAAGTGATCCTATAAGAGTTCCGTTTTTACCTTTTGGGGTACGGAACCCTAAAAAAATGAAATTACCAAAACTAAAGTCCATGGATTTATACAATAAATATATGATATTACTAATCCTGAATCATGAGTAAAAATTTAAATAAAGGTTTTCGTTCATAGCAACGTGAGAATTCCGATTTCCAGGGTTACGTTCATGACACAAGCCCGCGCCCGTCAAACGCACTTTGTGGCCGCAATTTTTGAAATTTATTTTTAAATTTCTACTGAATACCTGCAAAAGTCACTTGAGAGGAGTTTTATATGATAATACGTGAAAACATTTATTATTTGGAATACAAAAATTTTCAATGTGATATACGATTGTACTAAATAATTTTATTTCCGTTTTAGAACTTTGATGCTGTACAGCGGCACAGCATCAGACGGTAAACGCGATGGTTGTGGCTTCGAAGGTTGGGAGGAAAATGGAGAACTAATATTAAACTATAGATTCTCCCTACCTAACCTGCTAAACGCAGGGTATAGCGTGAAACTTAAAAACATTTTTTAAAGGGGGGTTGGAATTACAAAGGGCTTTATAGCTGTCCTAAATCCTATAATATTTTTCGGTCCTTATCAGTCCTTATACACTCATTTTATCTCGATAGCTTGAATTAAAAAAAGAAATGGAATTAGAGTAACAAGTAACACCGACCAAATTGATAATGACACCGCCCTGAGTACAATTGAATAAATGCGAATATCTGTTGAGTAAGTTTATTTTATTTAGATATTATTATGTCACATGAAAACAATTTTCATATTTTGCAAAATTGGAAAAATGAAAAAATGTAATAAAAATTTGAGGCCAGTCTCAGCGCAGGGCACAAAGAGTGACTGTAAACGTGATGGGTTGTGAATTCGATTCCTATTCGAGACAATAAAATATTTAATATTTTCATTTCTTCGCTCTGGTTTCGAGGTAACGCGCGGCATTCAGTTTTGCCTTAAAAATGTAATTATTATATTATAAGCTACAATATATTTTAAACCTATTGCATACTCACGTCCTATTTATGAAGTGACATCGTTCTATTAAGTTTCACAAACTCCACCTGCCTTCCTTTGTTATCATTTACATTGAGTGGTTTACAATAGCTGAATATATAAATTAACTTCATTTTAAAATAATTTTCTAATAGTCAACTAACCTAATATTTAAATAGTCGTGTAAATATGTTTTTATAGAGGAATTTAAAGACCGTCGTAGCATAGTAGCACAGCGCCTGACTGTAAATACGATCGTTGTGGGTTCGATTCACATTAGATTTTCATTTCATCATTCGGGTAACGAGGCAAAGTGTGGGGTTAAATTCCGCCACTTAACACGTATTGCGTCCAAAAATCAGTGGAAAGTGGTGAACGGAAGGCTTAATAGAAACAGAGTTAAACGCTAGGTTTCCGGGTTCCCTTTGCCTACGCTTCTATATGTGGGATACAGTTTAAAGTCGAAAATAAAACAATAATAATAAAAACAAAAATCTTAATAAGCATATCCTTTGCATTTGTATCGTCTGAAAAAGGTCTTTACGTTTCGCTATCGCAACTTGAAGTACAAGAACTGTAGTAATATACTTCCAAATAGCTCCCAGAACGCGCGTTGTGTAGTTGCAATGAAATATATTTTACTATAACGACTAACGTTTTTTTGCAATGTTTACTATATGTTAGCTGAATAGATAACAAAGAGTGAAATGCCACATACTAGATTTCCTTTTCTTACTTTCATTATTTTTAAGTAAATAATAAAATTATAAAAGTTAAAACTAAGGTTAGTCGTGACGCGGAGAAATGCGATAGTTTGCGGGTTTGATTCCCACTCGAGGATATAAAATAGTTTTACAGTGGAACAGCGTCTGACCGTAAACGTAATTTGGTGTTTTTGATCCTAATTTGGAGAAATTAATTATTTTTTTCCTCACTTTGGTAACTAGACAATGTGTGGCGTTGTGTTACGTTACTCAACACGCAGTACCTCGGAAAGCGGAGAACAAACACTTTGTTCTGACGATAAAAAAGTATATATACTAAATATAATATACTTTAACATTTCAAACAGGTTTTAAATTCAAATACCGCGTATCTCTAATTAAAGTAAATGTGTGACTTCACAATGTAACGAACGAAGACATATTCTGAGCTGGAAAGTAAATAGAGTAAGTTCTTATCAAATCTGCGCCATATCTTTTTTAGCCACAGCTTATATAATAGAGAGCTTAATCAATTCGAAATTGTATTTTAAACGAATGATAAATTTGATTATAAATCAACTATTTATAACGTCAACGATTGTGGGTTCGATTCCCACTCATGGGGATGAAGTAATTAATATTTCGGCTTCGATTGCGACGACGGCCTAACATTATTTATATAGATAGTATTAATGTAACTTATATTCATCTATACTAATATAATAAAGCGGAAGAGTTTGTTTGTTTGTTTGAACGCTAAGATCTCTGGATTTACTGGTCTAATTTACTTTGTTTTTGTTTTGTATAAAAGCTGCATTCTTCAGAAGTGCTATAGGCTATATAACATTACATTACACATATCAATATATATAATAAAACTGTTAAGGGGGTAAAATCTGTACATTGAATATAAACTAAAAAAAACCCTTCAGGGGGACTTAATACAACTAATAGAAGGTAAAAATATAATTTTTGGAATTCTTGTCTGTCTGTCTGTTGTGACTCTTTAACGCAAAAACTACTGGACGGATTTAAATGAAACTTCTTTTGTTGTATAGCTATTAGTCTTCGCCTACATATAGGCTATAATTTATTTTGATAGCCCGAATACCTGATGTAAAGCCCTAGCAGCCCGCCTAATCTATAAGAGATATCAATACAACGCTTTAGGAAAAGTTATTCAGCGTGATGAGCATTTTCTGTTGACATAAAAAAAAATCGATCCTACCACAAAGTGGAACCCCCAGTCACCCAGCTAAACTTTAAAAATATATAATCTGTCGTCTTAAAATAAATTATTGTACGTAATAAACATTTTTTTGACGTTTATTAATATCATAATTATTATTTAGAATTGTTAATTCATAGTTTTTAGTTAAATTTAAGTAAATATCTTCATTTTACTTTATTAGTTAAGAGCGCCTTTTATTATCTCAAAAGCAAACATATATGCTAATTTAAAAAGTATACAATTTTATCAGGCGTTCTTTCATTTCTGTCAAAATACGTATTTATATTCATCCCCCCTCGCGAACACATCTTTTAATTCCCTTCATGATACTTATATTTATACAGGAAATATTTTATACAACTTCTATGACTACTATTATTATAAAACTAAAGAGATTGCTTAGTTGACGCGGTAATCTCAGAAAGTACGGATTTAAATTGAATAATTAGTTTTGTGTATCATAGTGCCTACATATAGGAATGTTTAGGCTATAAGTATTACATCACGATGTAACCAATCGCAGAGGAGAAACATTAAAAAAATGTTGCAAAACTGGAGAGCTTGAGAGGTTCCATGCGTCCACCGCGTTAAGCTACGCAAACATTACATGTGAAAAATAATTGTTCTCCTTCAAAAGTTCTAAGTAAAAGTCCATGATAGAAAATGTTTATCTCCTAAGCCTACACTAACCATTTAAAACAAATCCGTATCCAACATGCACCTACAAATCACATTAGATATTATGACTGTTTACTGTAGATCGCCGCACGCAGCAGGGTAGGCAAAGGGAACGTAGTGTTAAGACACTCTATTCATATTTTCCGATGAATTCTGGAGGCATTGTGTGTTCAGTGAGAAAAATCAACGCCGCGCTCGACACCAGAGCGAAAAAATGCAAATATTCGATATTTAATTTCCTCAAGTGGGAATCGAACCCACAACGTGCTGCGGTACCAGTCACACTTTATGCCCCTACGTCACGACT
>JAEBDU010006274.1:0-17127 GCA_016802625.1 Heliconius numata | reverse complement strand
GGGTGTCGGTTTTTCCGATATTTTTTTAAATCAATATAATATGAAAAGTACATGACACAGATTTTTTTTTATATTTTTCTCATAACTGTCACGACTTGGTCTATCACCTGTTTTCGTTTTATCGTTGCTTCCTGGGACACCCTGTATATAAAAATATAAATTTTTGAAATAACAAATAGGTGTACCCAACCTAACCACACAGAAAAATATTCACGAGAACAAATGATTGCTTTCTATTAATGTTTATTCGTATTTAATGAACAGAAAACCTATAGAAAAAAAACCTATTGAAAATGGAACTTCAAAGGGAAAGTGTTTACATGTGCCATTTCATCGTTGTATTGCTATTTTTCATATTATTTGATTTAAGACATTGTTCCATTTTATATTCTTATAATTTGTATAAGTAGTTATTGCTTGCTAAAAATATAAAAACAACATATTATATAGATTTGATAAGACTTGTTAATAAAAAAAATCATAAGTCTCAAGAACAGACAAGGACTATATTTATTAACTAGTGGCCCGCCCGCGGCTTCGCCCGCATGGACTACATAATTATACATATAATAAATAAAAGTTATTGAATGTGCTGATGTCAATGAATAATTTAATTTACTCGTTCAGAAACAACCTTAAACGGTAAATTATTGATTTAGGTAAGGATTTATAATATTCTTTGTAAAATATTAGGGTGGGAATCGAACCCACAACCTATCACATTGGACGGCGGCTGCTGAATGATGCTGAAATCTGAATAGTCCAGATGATTGATATTCTCTAGTGTCATGGGGATGATGGATGTTACTGCAACGATAGCCTTAGTATGATTAAGCACATTATATGATGCGTTCAGATATAGTGATCCAATATAAGGAGAGTCGAAGAGTTCTCTTCATATCCCGCATGTACCAGGGTAGGCGGAGAGGAATCTATTGTTAAAACACTAGGTTTCCTATTTTCTCATGAATTTTCATAGCATTGCGTGTTGAGTGGCGGAACTCAACGCTGCGTTTATTGTCTTCGTACTAATATTTTTTTTTGTACTAGGGTTTGTAATACATATTTGTTTTATTTAGCGTAAGGATATTCAGATAATTTCTTCTTGTATTGAAAATAACATTTTAAATAGCAGAATATTTTTTTATACTTCTTCTCGAAAAGAAGAATAAAACAAACAATAAAATTAACATAATTATCATAATGATAAATTAAAGCTTGAAATACCTTTATATTATACATACGTTACAAGAGTTGTAGGGAGACTACGTAGATAATAGATTACAATGTTAACGTCGTTGCCTTGACGAATCTAATACATTTTGAGAGGAGGAGGAAAAGGAGGAGAGATCATTCCAGATGAGATGTTGCCTATTGCTTAATCAAATCTATATAGGATTGGAATATGTTATATGTTATTCTTCTAATAGAATAAATTATATTTTTTGACTATACTAATTTTCGTTCGAATATTTTTTTATAAAATTGAATTCTATTTCAATATAAATTCTAAATTCAGTTTATCTAAAATTGAATTTTATTGCGTTGATAACTTTGACAAGTTATGAAAGTGCTTTTCCTATAAATATATGGCATAATGTCGCATGCCAATATCATAACAACATGAACGGAATCATGTTATTTATTTAAAATATTTAAAGTTATTTTTTATTAAGTTAAAAAAGTTAATTAAACTTTTAATTAACATTCAGTTAAGTTATAAGACGTCCTTATTGAATAAATCTCAATTTAATGTTTCCATAAAGTTAACACAATTAGTCGTAAAAGCATAATATTTATAAAATAAAAAAAAATCTGCTACACGCTGTATCCCGCACATAACTGGGTAGGCAGAAGGAACCTAGTGTTAAGACACTCCATTCCCCACTTTCTGCCGAATTCTGGAGGCATTGCGTGTTGAGTGGCAGAACTCCTCGAGTCGTTTGCCTCGACATCAAAGCGAAGAAATGGAAATATAAACGTAAATAAATATTTCACTTCCTCGAGTGGGGTTCGAACCCACAACCGTCGCGTTACAGTCACACCCTTGTGCCTCTGCGCCACGACGGTATCTAAATATAGAGATCATTATTAATATTAAATTATTAACTAATCCTTTCATATAACCCTCGACGAAGACCCTCCTGAACTGAACATATAAATAATTAGCCTTGGTATTAACTAATTTTCAAAGGTTCACTGGCTCGCGTAAATTTTCACACTTTAATAGCAAGTTCTGAGGACATTTACGCAAAATGGTAATTAAAAGAAACCAAGTATTTTGATGAAAATCTTAATTATTTTAGTAAAACAAAAGCGCGTTCGGAACAAAAAAAATATAATGAAAATTTATTATATTCTTTGAAAATATAAATCGAGGTGTAAAAAAAAAGTTTATTGTGTTAAAAATATTCAATTAAAATCTGTCTAGAATCAAATAAAACTAAAGAGTATTTGTTTTCACGACACCGACAGAAACTTTTTGAATACACCAAAATAAAAGGGAAAATTTAAAAGAAAAAATATTTCAGCTAAACATTGCTTTATTTTGTTTTACATATAAAAAAATAATATTGGAGAAGGATTGTTACATAGAATACATCTATATATATAAAATCGAAAGGTCACTCACTCATCACGAAATCTCAGAAACTACAAGTGCTAGGAATCTCAAATTTTGCATAGGAGTTACTTATAGGACGTAGGTGCTCGCTAAGACGGGAATTTGCAATATTCGACTTCTAAGGAGTTGTTTTTGGGGTCGAAAATTTGTATGAAACTTCGTTACTACAAATGCTAGAAGTCTCAAATTTTGCATAGACGTCACTACGACGTAGCCATGGAGACAGAAATTAATAATAACATAGTTCACGCGGGTGAAACCGCGAGCGGGCCGCTAGTATTGTATAAAAATATATTACTTTTCTTTTGATTGTAATCTTATTCTATCTATGTATCTATCTATTGATAAATTGTTAGGCACTTATCAGATAATACTTTCTTACAGTAATTAATCTTAAGCCTGCCTCTCATCAATGTCTGCACGACAACTGGCCATTTGCTACGATTAAATGATAATCGCTGACCAAAATGTATCGAAATGTTTTTACAAACGGACTACGAACTGATATTACAAAGCTTGGATATATTTCTTAATAAAATATATATACTATTTCTTACTCATCCAGTTGAAGAAGAGAAGAGTTTAGTTCTCGTAATTATCTTTCGATTATTGTATATTTCTTTTTCTTTAGCTTTACGATGTATTCTATACATGGGGGATTGGATGAGGGAACCTGGGAATCCAGTGTTAAGATACTCTCCACGTTCTCCACGTTTCGCCGTGTTGCGTGTTGAGTGGCAGAACTGGCGAACGAATCGGATGTCGCCTCTTTAATTCTGTTATAAATATAATATATAATAAAACAACATATTTAAATAACTATCAAATTTATTATAAAATTCAAATTGTTCAATTTAATTAGAAAATGCTTGTTTCTTCATAATTACGAGAAAAGTAAATTCTTATGAATTGTTTAGAGATTTTTATTCTATTTTACTTCGCATTAAGGGCTGTTATAGTAGCAATTTATAAGAAAAACAAATAGCAATTAGCGCTTTAAGAATATTTAGATTCAACATCCTGAAAAAGAGCGCAAAATCCTTTCAGGGCAGCTCGGCCTTTCCTTTTAACAGATTAAGTAGGTGTACTTAGAGATTGCAAATATTCTTTTTTAAATAAACTCTCTCTCAACTTACTGTGTGAATAGGGTCAATATTTTTTTCTCTTAATGAAAAGAAAATATTTTTCTACGATATTATTTTTGCTGCAATTTGCATAATTAATAAATAAGAGGTTGGCGGGAAGCGGATGGGTCCGAAAAGCTGAAGATCGAGTGTGGTGGCGAGAATTGGGGAAGGCCTATGTCCAACAGTGGACAAAAGATGGCTGTTGATGATGATGATGATGATGAATAAATAAGGGTAGTTTAGCGAAGTTTAATGATAAATTACTATTTTATATTTTAACCCTACATTTTTTTATCTTTTATACCGTATGTAGCATCGTAAGCAGAGAGAGCCTAGTGTTAATACACTCCGCTCCCCACTTTCCGCCGAATTCTGGAGGCATTGAGTGTTGAGCACCCAATACGACATCAGAGCGAAAACAATAAATAAATAAATATTTTACTTCCTCCAGTGGGAATGGAACTCACAACCTGTCGCGTGTACAGTAACACGCTTGTGCCCCCATGCCACGCCTGGCCTCTTTCACCCTCCACTGCATTCAGCCATATGTGGCACGACCGATACAATTGTTTGCTGCTGATGGTGTAACACGTCTACTACCAGCCATTTACTGCCGAACGAAACTTTATAGACTTCACACGACTAGTATCAGCTTTACCACTTTACCAATAGGTGATTTTAGTAATTGTTTGGTAAAGCATTTTGCCAAATAAAGGCAATAGTGAGCGCTTACGTGAGTCCTTGTGTTTATACAAGTAATGTAAGCATGTATGGAATTAATGTCTATTGAATGTAATGCAGGATAGCTGCCAGCAAATGTAATAGATTGTACCATTGATTTGGAAAAGAGCAACTGTTGAGTTTCTTGCCGGCTCTTCTCAGCAGAACTGCCTTCCGAACCGGTGGTAGCTTTTTGTTTTATGTTCATTCGACGATTCAAAAGTGTTTATAATATGTTTATTTGAATAAAGAATATTTTGAATTTGAATTTGAATGCTGTTAAGTTATCTCTACAATATAATTAGGGTGAAGGTACAATAATTTAGAATTTTGTAAATTGCAGTAACCAAATATTGTTTTTTTGTTAAACTTTTAATTATTATTTCTTGTAATGACATCTTCAATGAAAAATAGTACAATAGTATTATTGTACTATTTTTCATTGAAGATGTCACTATTTTCAGAAGATTCTTAGATACTTTTTTCTTAAAAACAAAACATCTAAAAGTCTCCTAATAAATAACAATAAATGTTGAATCTGAGAAAAAATGAAAAATTATACAGTTATTGAAATACATAGTATATACGCCAAAATTACATCACGTAAAAACGCGGAAATGTATGGCGAGATTGATGATAGATATGATGGCAAGGAACGTGCATAAAATAAAATATGCAATACCAAATTGTAGGCAAAACAACAGCCGTCGAATGTCAAAAATGTTTAGTAAAAGGAAAATTAAGTTTTGTATGTGAATTTGTGTTTTTATGTTATTTTTGTATTAAGCTTTCCAAAAATCGTTCAAATGCGAGTCGGCCGCATATATCGAAAGTTCCGTAGCAATTTCAGGATTATATGTAAATAAAAAGTACAATTCATAAAAGTTAATAAATTTAAGTCATGGCTTTGAAATTCAGATCAGATCTCAAATGAATTTCTGATTGATACATCCACTCAGTTTTAAGAAAAATATTCTTTACAGAGGGACAACAAAGTAATATTTTAAGGGTTCTGTTTTTTTTTGTTTTTACGTACGGAACCCTAATAAGTGGAAAGATATTATGTAATACAAGACTATAGAATCGTGTATATACAATGTGTATTATTATTAAATACACATTTATATGTTCTTTCTATATAGAAAGCAATCTCATAAACATAGAATACGAAACTGCGAGAACTGCGATATACAATATAAAATTTATCGGCGCCTTTTAGTCTTGGCTAATGGCCTTCAAAGATGTTCATAAATTTGTACTGAAGAGTTGTCTATAATAAAGGATCGTAAACACTGTAGTAATAACGTAGAAAATTTTAAGATTTCATAAACCGGATGCTGGATAGAAATTTTCCACATATTTCAATATAGGTCGTGTGCTGAACGGCTTTCACAGTTTATTTTTCTTGATGAACCAATAAGCTACGCAAGTACGAGTAAAACAATACTCTGTTAAAAATATTGCTGCCTTAAATTTTTTTAGACGTGCAGTTTTTTCATGGTTTTTTAGAGAATATGCTTTTTCTGTAAATAAGACGAAACATTAAATAATGGGACGTTGTTTTAATACTAAAGTTGTAAACGTTGTTTTAAAACTATTTTTGATGAAAGTCTTATTAACTTTAAAGTTGTTGAATTAATGGTTGACAATAAAAAATCATCCATATTTAGTTATTTAACGGTATTCTAAATACACCGCGAACATTTGGGAAATCACAAACAGAACTAAATTAATTTCTTGAGGAGAACAAGCGCTAAGCCTTGCAGATTTTATATTTCAGTAGATTTGATATATTCAGATGTTTAGATAAATAAAAGAGAATAAAAGAGAAAATAGACATTTCTAGAAGCTACCTTTCCTTGGAGGTAGTTAAAATTGATTGCATTGTTATTTTGTTAAAGCTCGTGTAAATGTCAAAGCGACGTTCGTTGTAGTTGTTAATTTACTGCTTGGCTACGTTTTAGTAAGACGCGTTTGATGTCACTGATCCATGGCTTTGCTTGAGAATATATGGAGTCTAATGGACCACTTGATTGGTTCTAGCCTTAATATATGCAAAGGCTGTAGGTATGACAATGGTTTTATAATTGCATAATAATATAGATCAATAGAATCAGCCTTTTCGGGTCCACTGATGGACATAGGCCTCTCCCAGGGTGTGCCAAAGCTCCCGATCCTCCGCCTTCCGCATCCAGTCGAAGCGAGCAACCATTTTCAGGTCGTCGGTCCATCGAGCTGGAGGGCGCCCTACGCTACGCTTGCCGATCCGCGGTCTCCACTCAAGGACTCGAATAGAATAGATTACGAAATATAAAATATAAATAAAGATATTAATAATATAAGATATTAGATTTTATAATAAGCCCGTCTTCGTCGATTTACAGAATCTTCGTACTGGGTGACGGTACCTAGATCATAGTTTGCATAGAACGGGTACATTTTAATACGATTTAGTTAGGGCAAGCTATAACTAAGTAAATTTGTAAGAAAATCATCCACTCGCCTTTAATAATTGTATTATCGTAAACCTTGACTTAGCATCGAACTAGTTTGGTAATGGCGTCAGAACCTGAATGGTGGAACTGTGCAGAGGTTACCGGTAAACTATCCGAGCTTAGTCTTATATAACTTATATCTCCTAGTACTTTCCATAGCACCGTTAGCACTTTAGTTAGGAAAGCGTGTATTTAATTTTTTTTTAAAAACAATACAACCTTCAATCATTACTTTTAATACAATACAATATTAGAATTGCAGATTTAAAAAAAATATATACCTATCTACTTTACAGTCTGTGAAAACGTAGACAAATTTTATGTTCTCTTTTTAGTGTTTCATTTAAATAAACTTTCTATGATAAATCTTTACGTGACTATTATTCTAACTCGATATTTGGTTAACATTTATCATTTATCAGAAAGTCACGCCTCATTGGTTTTATGCGCAGTTTACTTTGTGACCTCTAGTACTGAAACGAATGTCAGTATTTGAATATTTTCTTAAATATTTTTTAATACTTAATAGTCCTATACGATTTATGAAAATCTTATTTTTAAACTAATATACCTTAGCGGTGGTGTTTGTATTTTACACGAAAATGTTTCAATTGTATTTTATATTCAGGACGGCAGAGACAGATAGAGAACAGATGCAGAAAATGACAATATTGTTAGAAAACGGAAGCGGTTAACGTTTTTAAAATAAACACGATAAAAACACATACCGTCTATATGTTTCCAACGTACTCGCACAGAGGTTCCACGTAATTACAATAAGCGACATGTATCACTCAATAACAACACTACACACTAGATACCTTCCAATCAGGGCTTCCGCCTACAAGCAACTGTTCCCGTTTGACACAATTCCACTGCTTTTATTATCTTTTCCACCAATCTACCCACTTTTACAATTGTACGCTAACAATATATATTAATCGATTCACGGGGAGGTAGTTGTAAGCTAATGAATAAATAAGTTATCTTTGACTTACACACCATCGAACTTACAGACGATGAGGCCTAGCGGCACGTCGGACTGTAAACGTAATGGTTGTGGCTTTGAATCCCAATTAGGGGAATTTAAATTTCCTCGCTATGGTAATAAGATAAAACCCGGCGTTGCTCACCACTCAGCACGCAATACCTCGAAAATTGGGCAGAAAATAGAAAATAGGGAACGTAGTTTTGACATAAGGTTCCCTCTGCCTTCTTTGCTATATGCCGGATACAGTAGCAAGGGAAAAACAAAATATTTATAGAACTAAATATGCTAATAATATTTCAAAATCTATAAAAGTAGCTACATATGTGTATCTTTATTTTGTGAAACGTGCCTACAGATATCGTAAAAGTATTGAACAAGAAAATTGAAAAACGAGCCCGGTTTAATGGAACATGTACCAATCGCTCTCATTCGCAAATATTTGGTCAGTATATTATCTTAATAGTTATTAGAAATGTATGAAGCCTCTTACGATATTATTACTATTATTTATAGACAATATCTAATGATTTTATATATCTTATACACACGTATAACGTAACGTTATAGCTTCGTCTCAAGGGAAAAGAAAAATAAAACATTTTTTAGCCTCACGCTGAGTCCTGCACGTAGCAGAGTAGGCAGTGGGAACCTAGTGTAAAGACACTCCATTCCCCATTTTCCGTCGAATTCTAGAGGTATTATGTATTGGTGTATGTATATAGAAATATACTGAACTATATACGGAACCTCACGCAGGGCTTTTGCCTTATTGCCCTAGCGAAGAAACGGAAGAATTTATAAATAGGATATCAAATTAAATCAAAATAATAATTATTAATAATAATTATTATTTTGTGCTTCAGTTATTATATTACATTGAAAATGAAAATAGCCCACAAAGAGCTAAACAATCTACTTTTCAATTTAAAAGTAGTTTCAAAAGCGTTTGCATTTTAAGCAGAGAGCACATTTAATATTCTTCAGTATGCTGTGTACCTACTTTGAATTTGTCAAAAGTTGCCTTAAAATTGTTTTACCTGTAGTTTTTAGTATTAAATAATATTAATAATAGTAATCTTTTTTTGTGGTGGGGCTTAAAGATAATCTTTACAAGTATCTCGACTTGATTTTTAATTGTATGGCATCTGGCCTCTTTTTATGATTTTCTTTAAAGAGGTATCAAATAGCTAATGTAGGAACTTTTCAGAATTAAAAATTTAGTAAGTATACATACAACTTTTAATAATATTTCATTTGCCAATAAAATATCAAATAAAATACATTTTGTAAAAAACAAGGTAGTCGCAATAAAATGTTGTTTTTCTCTTGGGTCTTTACGTATAAAATATTACCGTGCATATTCGTGTAAAAGTGGGTAGATTGGTGAAAAAGACAATAAAAGCAGTGGAATTGCGTCAAACGGGAACAGTTGCTTGTAGGCGGAAGCCCTGATTGGAAGGTATCTAGTGTGTAGTGTTGTTATTGAGTGATACATGTCACTTATTGTCATTACGTGGAACCTCTGTCCGAGTACGTTGGAAACATATAGACGGTATGTGTTTTTATCGTGTTTTCTTAAAAACGCCAACCGTTTCCGATTTCTAACATTATAGTTAAAAATACTTGATTTTTACGATGTCTATAAAAAAATCCACTAATGATTTTACCTATTTTATTGTAAATCGTAAACAAATTATACTGCTCTTGTTTAGTTAAAGCCATTAGGGTTTTATTAAAAAAGTTTCAGAATAATTTTTTGGTCCGACGATTTGTGATAGTCGTGGCGTTTTGTTTTGACAGGTTTGTTGCTTATTTTTTCAACAATTTCCTAACCGTACTGGTTAGGTCATGAGAACTTTTGAATTTCGTTGATTTATTTTTAACGGGAATTATTTTAATTAAGCGTTTTTTTTTTCAAAAGATATACTAAAAAATATAAAATATTATTATAAAAACATAAATACTTACTCTGTCTCTGTTTAAATTGATTAATTATATAATTTTATATAAAACAAACAGAACGCCTAAAGAAAAGAATTAAATAAAAACGCCTATATAGTTAGAAAATCTACGAAAAATAAATATATAACTTTTAATATATATTTTTTCACATATTACTATCTTTAGGAATATTTAAATTGCCCTTTATATATAGCACAGAAATATTGGCCGATAATAATGGACGCGTCAGATAAGTATATCGCAATTTAGAAATATCCGATGTCGCTGTCAGCCTGACATCTAAAGGGAACTACGACATAGGGTGACGTTTATAGTAAATATTTCTATTTTCCGCATAGCAACATGTTCTTTATGAAAAGGAAATATGGCAAAATGTCAATGGACTCTTGCTTTCAATTAATATTATGTTAAAAGGTATTAACAGATACTTAAAAAGTCTTATTTTGAAGCGAGCGGTGATTGGTGTGAAAAGCGAGAGGGCGAATTCCTTTGCTAATAATATGAAAGTAAGTGACATAGATATAGAAGTATTTAAATTATCTATACATATAAAAAAATAATTGTCTGTCTGGTGTTTTTGAGGGTTTTTGAGCCAAACAAAAATGTTAGATAGGCATATTACTAAACTGCACTGGGACAGAATATTTTTTAATATAAATAAAAGTTAGTTCAATACAAAGTTCTGTTAGAATTTCCATATAAAGAGGATCTCAACGATTTATGTTTTAGATGAAAGGGTCATAATAGATTCTACTTTAGAACCTTCCTGGCCCGGAAAAGATTTTATTGATGTAGCTGGTAAACATATTTTTAGTAATAGTGTGTGAATTTCTCCTTCTATATAAAAATACAATTTTTCTACAATTACGATAAGAAATATAATAAACTGAGATCACAAAAGGCCCCCAGACCTACATTTCAGCAAAGCTGAAATTTTGAGGATTAATAATAGTCTAATATATAGTTAAGACGGTATGCGTGCTCAGGAAGTTGAAAGGGGGGAATAGTATGACATTATATTCTAAAATGTAGATTAATAGAATATTTAAGAAATATAAATAATCGATTCATACCGAAATATTAAAACATACCTACACTGAGACCAAAACACGTATAAAATTGCTTAATAAAATTTTGTCACGTTCGAGAAAGGTAATGTTACTTGTTTAATGCAGTTAAGATACTTCATAAGGCAGATAAACTTAAGTGCTTAGGGGGAAACTTTTGAAAATTCCTAAGCAATTCGATGTTGGAAATAAAATTTAATTTGTTGAAGAGATTTTTAATAATAAATTCAACTAACAATTACAGCCTTTCATGGTCGGAAAAACCAAAGAATCTTATATATCCTATATTATTTAGGCCTGGCCTGGCCTGAGATTTACGAGCCACCAGTCCGCGTGTAGGCATGCTCCTCGCACCTTATCATGGCGCTGCGGGCACCGCGCGTAGAGAATGTAAATATTTACAATTTATGTGATACCAGCTGGAAGATACGTTGGGTAATCAAAATTTTTAAAGCATTCGGTTTTACATGCGGAAATATTTATCTTTCACGTACAGGCGTCCCTCTGTCCTCGTTGCGCTGGTTTCCTGAAATACGTTTCATGTTAGATAACATGTTGGAATTATACCTATATAAAAAGTCATAATAAATATTGTAATATAGTTGTAATGGAGTGCTCATGAGACTTTGAATATTGATTAAATGTATTTGTTTATTTGAAGCTACTTCTAGGCCGTCGTGGTACAGTGGCACAAGCTCAAGTTTCACTGTAAACGCGACGGGCGGCTGTGGGTTCGATATACACTTGCGGGACTGAATTATTGTTAGTTAGTATGTTTATTTCTTCCCTCTGGTAACAAGGCAAAGCGTGGCGTTGAGCTCCACCACTCAACACGGAATGTCTCGAATATTATGCGGAAAGTGGGTAACGGAGTGTCTTATCAGGTTCCTACGCCTTCCCTGCTACTGCTAATTATATATACGTATGTTTATATGTATAAGGCTTATTTGTTATTCATTATCTCAATATAAATGAAATTTCCAATATTCCCAAATATATTAAAAGATCGGATACAATTAACATTTGTAACCTCAATAAATTCCATTAATTTAAAATTAAATTATAACAAAGGATCATCGATTATATTCGTTGTACTCGTTTAAGAATAATGTAGGCTACATGTTTAATCAAATTTACTTTTAAACAATTCTGATTTCTTTTCATTGTTGAGATTCAATGAATGAATGAACTGATATTTACAAACGGGAAAAAAATATGTAATATAAAAGAAAATGTCGGTTATTTTCCAATTTTTATTACAGAAATATGATACAAAAAATATTTTATTAAGGCTTTTTTCCTTTTTTGTATTTCAAGCCCGATTATTTTTAGTAAGATAGAAACGCGCAGGAGGTAGCGCCAGCGAGTCGTTTCCTGCTGTGCTACGACGGTCGTCTAATAATACTGAAAAAGCTTAACATAAATATACTTTGTTTTTGTTTATTTTTACTACTATATAATTTTTTTGTCTTGACAATGTATGTGGCATATAGCAGGGTAGGCAGAGGGAACCTAGTTCGCAGACGCTCGTTCTTATTAAGACACTTCTGTACCTCACTTTCTCCCGAATTTTGGATGTATTGCGTATGAGTGGCGGAACTCAACGCCACGCTCTATCTTGTTAATAGGTAGACGAAGTTATGTGATGAAATGATAATTTTAAATATTTGATTTCCTCGAGTGAAAATCGAACCCACAACTTGCAGTCGCCCTTCTGCTCCTAACTATTACTATTAACTTTATTGTTTACTTAATTTATTATTCGATTGTTTATTTCCAATATTATTTTATTACTTTCTATTTAGATATATAGTCGCAATACTAGTAGAAATCGTTTTTCACTTTATCAAATAGATTCTTTTTACAATACGTGCAATTCTCAAGTACAGGGGATTAACAATAGAAAACAGAACGCATAGTTTCATTAAAGTTATATTTTATACGAGCTCTTTCAATAGTTTACCCCATCGATGTCTGTTAATGGAAGATATACATATGAAAAATTAAATTATTTTATTTAGTTGGCTGAAACCTTAGTTTCTGATATATACTGGTAGATATTATATTTTTAAAATGATAATGATATTTAAACACAAAAGTAATGAAGATTTGTAAATATCTGATATCTGTATTTCAAGCTCTTTATATCTTTTATTATTTCTCGTTACGTATTTCTAACTTGTTAAAAGAGCGTAGTGATAAGACACTCAGATAGTACTTTCCGCTTGTTTTACACTGTCTAGCCAAACAACAAAAAATAATATTTAAAAAATATCAAATATTACACTGAAGTAAAAAGACATGCATTTCCTAATAAATCATAAAAATGTTCTTTGTTACCAGCATATTCTAAAATAAGTAATTTAAAAGAAAACAATTCTAGGCTGATGGTTTTCCTATCGATCTGAACTGAACTGACATTGCGTGTTGAGTAGTGGAACTTAACGCTGTGCTTCTTCTCTTTATAGTAAGAAATTAAAACCTATCTACCGAGCGGAAATCAAACTCAAAAAAAAACGTATGCACTAGATGCCGTTCCACTGCGCCATTATGGCCTAATTTATACAGTATATTATTTTTTTTTATATGAATTACTAAAAAGTGATGTCTCTGTTTTTTTTTTCGATACGAAAATACTTATTATTACAGTATACTTTCTCCAATGAATAATGGTTCGTATTCTTCTAATTAATTTAATGTGTCTTTAAGGAAATTTTTCTATATTATTTCGTAATTTTTAAATAAATATTCATCAATTTCCATTCTTGTTATTACAAGAAAGAAAATTAATTATAATATTTTGTAAATACAAATCTGACTTAATTATATTGTGATGTTTTTTTTTGCTTCTCAAACAATTAATTATTATTTTCGTTATGGAGAAACTAAAACATAGTAAAAAAATGTAACGTTTATTAATGTTATTTCCTGTAATTTACTTATAATGAGGGGTGGGTCGTGGTCTAAGCTTGTGACTGGGCGATGGCTGTGGGTTCGATTACCAGTCGGTGAAATGAGTTATTATTTATTAATACCTTAATTTCTTCCCTCTGGCAAAGTATGGCGTTGAATTTTGACACTCAAAAATTCGGCAAAAAGGCTAACTAGGTAAATTATTTTAAATCTTATACTTGATATTGTTTTAAATAATTTCGGAATACCAATTCATGTTATTGTGAAAATTGCCTACTTAGTATTCCCATCACCAAGGAAAGCTGCGGCACAAATTTTATTGACACAGACAGTAATTTTAAAAGTAAGATTTTAGTAATATTTATTTAAATGTTAAAGTTCGTCATATTTAATAGTAAATATTAAAATCGTTAATAATAGAGTTATCTATTGTAACTTAAGTCATTAGTAAAAGCTTAATGTGAATTAAGATTGTGATCTATATCTATATAGATTAGACAATCTATATAGATATAGATCACAAATCTTGATTTAAAAAGTAAAACAATATGTTAATTGAGATGGTTATCTGTCTACACCAGGGGTTCCCAATCTTTTTTTCATCAAGGACTACTTTTTTCATTTTTGTTAGCATCACTATGTGGGGTATAATAAAATAAACTGTAATAATCAAACTGAAATTTTAATTAAAAGCTTAGTAGTGTAATGATTTTATATAAATAGTTTTTATATTCACGATAATTTGTTATAACAAAATGTAAATCAACCTCTTTGTTTAATAAAAAGATATATTTTAAAATTTATACATAGAACTAGCGCGAGTTGACAATTTACAAAAGACGCTTGATGTGATGAAAATTCTGATGCGCATTATTAGATTTGGAGTTGAAGAGGAAAGTGGTCCTCTAGAATAAAATATTGTATTATAATTTAAGATATACATTGTACAAGCCTAATGGTATCTAGTCCTGGAAGAAGTATAAGTTCTGTAAAAGCCCTGAGATATAAATTGTACAAGCCTGATGGTATTTAGCCCTGGAAGAAATATAAGTTCTGTAAAAGCCTCGAGGTGTTTGATTTCATTACAGTTCAGAAGTGGGATCAGATCCAGCCCCAAAGTGAGGTACGTACAACAAAAACATGGAAATCAAGTTTTCCACTGCTAGCTTTTGTAGATATTATTGATCGGAGAGCTTTTGATTGAAAATTTAGTCACTTTAAGAGTTATTATGCATTTTATTAGAATAGTATGAAGATAAAGTATATTTTATAGAATAGCGTGATGAAGAAGTATATTTTATAGAATAGTGTGATGATGAAGTATATTTTATTAGAATAGTATGAAGATAAAGTATATTTTATAGAATAGTATAAAGATTGATACACGGCTAAGGATGCCGTAGATGAATTAGTGGTCAGCGTGCCACAGAAGAATGGTTAGAATACCATAGATGAATTAGTGGTCAGCGTGCCACAGAAGAATGGTTAGAATACCATAGATGAATTAACGGTCAGCGTGCCGTAGATGAATTATCGGTCAGCGTGCCGAAGATTGATGATTGATATTATGTATTTAGAGTAAGAGCCTGCTTGCTCGAGGCTGGTGGTGGCCTCGGTATGTCGGGCGTAGTAGTAAAGTAAAACATTAAGTAAGCGCCTGCTCGCGACTGATGATTGCGGCAGTCAGGCATAGTGTGTAGTAGTCTTTGTAAGTAATGTATGCTTAAATTATTATGTTTGTTTATTAATATTGATTATTTTAGTATTTTAGTATTTTTTTTTCTTTTGATTGATTTTGATTTATTTATTGACATTTTGACGATCCATTTTAAATATTTTTTGAATGACATTTAAAAGAGAATGCTTTTGAATTGATAATTTATAAATACATCAATTAATTTATTAAGATTATTAGTTTTTAATGACATTTGTTGCATTAATTTGAGGGAAATGGAGTCGGATGCTGAGACGCACCCTAGAGGAACCACCCAGTGGAATGATGGCGATGACAAACAAAAAAAAAAAGGAATTTATCGAAAATGCAAAACTTCGAGATCTTCGCGGCCGTTGGAGTGATTTACATCTTCTGATGAGCGGTTCATCTGGTGTGATGAAGCGCTTCGGTGACATAAAGACAAGCAAAGGAACTTTTTACTGGTATACAAAGGCAATGTTTAGATTTATAAATTTCTGTATAATAGATAAGAATTAAAGTTAAACTTTAGTTACTGGTATTATAAAAGTTAATAGATCACATTTAAATGTAATTCCGCAGTTTGTGTGACATATAGAAAATTGGCTTACATAAGTAAATGAGTGTATAAATTTTGCTCGTTTGTTTATAATGGGTCTTGTGAGGAAATAATTCGTATCTACAAAAAGTTTAATAAAGTGCTTTGAGCGAAATTATGATCAGTTTCTCAAAGAAATGAAAGCTAATACTAGACAATAAAAAAATATACATCAATATTTCTGTAATAAATTACCATTAGCTTTACTTTTAGATCTGGTTAAAACGAAAGAAAAAAGCTATTTTCTGTATTAGGATACTCGATAAACCTATTAGAAATGTAAAAAAACCAGAAGATTTATTGATTTATCTCAGTATCATGCATTAAAAGTAGAAAATTAGTCTCACTCGGATATCGGGTCAGGATTAGGATCAGGATCAGGATCAGGTACCGTCAGTGTCATAAATATCATAGGTCATAACAATGTTAGTTTGGTCTGCTTGTTCAAAATTTTATATATTGAAAGATATATATATTTTTTTTTATGTATCAATTATTGTGGCAACAAATATATTAAACAAGATAAATAGAAACACGATAACAAAGTCACAGCATTAGGTTCTGCCACCAGTGTAGTACCACCTACAAGTTTCGACATTTTTTTTATTTCCAGTAGAACTCATATATGTGATTTATATCGGGTTGGGGTGATTGGAATAAATTAATTAAATTTGTTTCTATGTACATAAGAGTTTATTAGCATACACACGTTACAATTTTATTATTAGCATAATTACAATACATACAGGCGTTGCAAGTTACGTGTAAATTAGAGAAATGACAGTCACAATTAATGAATCATCTCACTTTGTTGTCTTTTAGCGTTATCCAGTCTGCTTTGATTTATAGCAATTATTATCTTCTTACATTGGTTTTGTATTCACACGTATTCACTATTTTATTCTTTGTACGAGGCTGTCAATTAATTATAGACATCT